>UESW01001685.1:211686-293323 GCA_900491605.1 Calamus simplicifolius | reverse complement strand
TTTCTCACTGATGAGGAGAATGCCGCTGCCAACCTTCTCGACCATGGGCTAAAGCGCAAGAAAGCGAGCACCGGAGCCGAACATCTTAAAGAAAGAAAGCTCAAGAAGATGAAGACGGTCGAGGCCGGCGACGGAGTCAAAGAACAACCAATGGAGAGGCTGCCAAAGAGAAGAAGGTGAAAATGGTCGGGAGGGAGCATGGAGGGCTACGTGTGTCGGTGTACGTGGGAACCAACAAATGGAGGGCATACGTGATGCTGTCCCGTTGGGATGCCTCCAACGGCACCATTCTCAAGGGGAGCGAGTACACGAGATATCTTGCCAAATGGTTTGGTGCTAAGGAGGGCGACGAGGTGGAGTTATGGGGATTTCGGGGAGAGATGGGGAGAGCATGCTTCGCGCTTCACAAGAAGGAGAGCTCTTGAGCGAGCCCATGCCCGGGTGGAGGACAATTTTTCGATTTATTCCAACTGATGAACAATTTTTTTTTTCTTTTTCCCAGCAAACCAATTGTTTGCTCGCGGTCGTTGTATTTAAATTTTGTTTCTCTTTTAGTACAAGAGACATACATACCTGAACATTTGAATTCTGAACTTTTGTTTGACATACATACCTTTTCTTCATCTCTACAAACTCAGTGCTGTAAAGATGAAGAACAAGGCTTCCGCCTTCCTGAAGCACGTATTCTCTGTTATAGGCCCCATGTTCAAGGCCAAGTCGATGGCAGTGAAGGGCAAAACTAGTGCCATGAAGAGCCGTCTCCTCATCTTTGGGTTCCTTCGCCACAAGAAGCTCTTGATGAGTGCAAAATTCAACCACAAGATCCATACACTGATATCAATGGCTAGTTAAGCATGTAATCGAGCCCTGGCTAGCCCTTTGTTTTTCCTTCCATTTGAAAGACCTCCAAACCTCTATTGTTTATTCAAACTCTTTGATATCAATGCCTCAAAATTGAGATTACATAATGTTTTTTATACAATTTACAACGAAATTGTGAATCTACAAGTAAATTTCCAATCATGCTTACAGTTGTTTCGTGGGATGGGTGTTGTGTCCACTTACATTTCCTCCATATGTTCGCTGTACATGCTGAGCTCACGTTCAAAAAATCTGAGCTCTATGAAGTTTCAGACCTCTATAAATTTTGTTATTTTATAACACCTGTCAAAAAGAGATGCGCTTATGAACTTCAATGATTTTGCTTGAAGAAATAAATCCTACAATTCCGACAATTCACTCACCAGTAATCCATGAGCTTCCTTATGGTGGCTGTGTCCTCCCATTTGCCAGCGGCAGCATACATGTTCGACAAAAGCACATAACAGCTGAATGCATTGGTTCAAGCGAAATCAACTTCTTTGCAGCAAGCTCTCCCAGTACTACATTCCGGTGAACCCTGCAAGCCCCGAGGAGCGTACGCCACACAGTTGCCCTTGCCGTATATGGCATCCCTTCTATAAGTCTCAAGGCCTCCTCGAGTCTACCGGCACGGCTATAAAGATCAACCATGCAAGCATAGAGCTCCATAGTCGGATTGATTTGGTGATCCTTGACCATTGAATCGAAATACCTCAGGCCTTCTTCAACAAGACCCGTATGAGTACATGCAGTGATCACACCAATGAATGTGATACCATCCATTGCCAAACCTTGAGCTTCCATTTCTCCAAATATCTCAAGCGCCTTAATTCCGTATCCATGCCGAGCATTACCGGACACCATTGAATTCCATGACACCAAGTCCCTTTCAGATTGCCTCTCAAATACTTCCTGAGCACTCTCTATGCTCCCTCTCTTTGCATACATGGTGACGAGAGCACTACTCACACAGATTGCATCTTGATATCGGAATTTGATTGAAATGGCATGGAATTGCTTCCCCTGGTCGGCTGCAGCTGTCGGACTAGCACATGCATCAATGGCACTAGAGAGGCTGAACTCATTAGGCTTCACCCCCTCCCTTGCCATCTCACTGTACAGCTTCACAGCCCCTTCAGAATCTCCAGCTTGAGCATAGCAAGACAGCATTGCAGACCAAGGGACATTAATGTCCTTCCCCTCGATCTTTCTGAAAACAGATTAGCACATAGCTTGATTACAGTAGCGAAGCTCAGCTGTGTTGGCTTCACGCGGGGCCTTGTGATGGGATAATTATTTTTTATATATTTAAATTTGTCATCTCTTCGATACTAATGCTAGAGGTTCTTATTTTATAAGGCCATAACAGCCATTTTTCTTACCAAAAAAATCCCATCATTAATTTTAGAATTATTAAATCTTTTGCTGAAAATTTAACATTCGTAATATGTTAAACCTATTTATAAAACCTTGATTGAGTCTGGTGTGTTTCAAGTCAAGCTGGAAATCAAGTTCAGGTTGATGAAACAAGTTTGAAGTCCAGCACGATTACTTAAAACCAATCTAGATTTGTGCTTATTTTAAATTAAGTTAGAGCTGCTTAAATCAAACCAATTGCCACCCCAAATCTATTGTAGCTTAAATGCATGCCTATTGGTTGGATCAACTAAGTACCAGATTCTCAAATGTAGCTTAAATGTTACCAACACAAACTTAGAAAGCTAACATGGTTCAGCAATTATTATAGAGAAGTCAATCAAATACAATATGTTGAGATCAATTCAGGTGATTTTTAACCAATAAATATTCTATATTTTTTTATATTTGTGTATTTATAACACGTTCTTATGAATGCACATGTGTGCATGCATGAGTACATATCCATGCATGCATGCAAGCATAATTGCGTTTGCACGTGTGGTGCTCGCATAGTTGATATGTGTGAGCAGCTTCGCTGATTGGTTTCTTTCCCGTGCCAAACGTGGCTCATAGTCATACACCTTACGGATGGGTTAGGTGGAAGGATTTGTGATCCAATTTGTCACATTGGGAGGACATTTGGATTGAAGTAGTTCTAAATCAGATTCGGACCAAATTAAAACGAAACCAGAGCCTTTCTCAGGATCGGTATCGAATTATGAGAGTGGGCTTACTCTTAATTTTCTATATTTCTCGACGTGCATAAAATAAGAGAAAAAGGATGAAATAAATTTTCTTTTATTTTTTCTTACCATCTGAAAGTCCATCTTATGCCATATTTATAGGCTCTAGGTGAATTAGAAATTTAATTTAGATAACGTTTATCTGTTACAACATTTAATTTAGATAACATATAATGTTACAACATTTAATTTAGATAACGTTTATACAACGTTTGATGTAGATAACGTTTATCTGTTACAGCATTTAGATAACGTTTATCTGTTACAACATTTGATGTAGATAATGTTTATCAGCCTATTTTGACATGGGAGCAATTCTCACATGGACGTCAACTCCTTGATCATATCAAGAAAAAAGTTATTTTCTTATTTGTAACTAATTTACAAATAATATCTAAATTAAATATAATAATATCTAAATTATCAAATCTCATTTAATAATTTTAGATATTAATAATTTTAAACATCTAATAAATCAAATTTATTATTTTATTTTTAATATCTCATATAAATTATCAAAAAATAAAATTTCTCTCTCTCCATCAATTCATAATATGCGCTACTTACAAGAGCAAAATTCTCTTGTGTGATATTCCATAACACTTATGTACAACTATTCATATCAATTATTATTGAATAAGGTGTCTAAACACATTTTTATTTTATCCAATAACTAATTTACTGTACCAAAATAAATGTGAGAAAAATAATCAATCAAATTGATTATTTATTTTCATAATAAACTCTTTATTATAAAGTTTCAATAAATTTTTTTTTAAAAATAAATAATTAATCACATTAATTCAATCAAGAGTATTCGATGCGATTAACCTAAGACGGTGTGGGGACCATGGATCCATAATATTAAGCTCCAATAAACTTGAATAAACTCAATTAAAACTTTTTAATTATTTATTCAGTTTATTAATCTCGAAGTTATTCCACTCTTGAAAATTACATATTAATTTTACTTGAAAACTTGAGTTGTCCACTGATATAATCATTACATGTAATTCAACCCTCCATAATTAGTTCATAATTAGAGCTAGGTGAAATAACCGTTATATCCCTCTAATTTTCTCTTATTCCTTAAGTACCATTGATTCACTAGTTAAACAGTTAATTTATGATCGAATCATAAATTGCGCGCATAACTGTTTAGCCCCATAATCAACATTAAGGGAACTAATTTTAAGCTTCTTTTCAAAAGCCATGGATTCCATATCTTTAAATCACATTCCAGCCCAACGTGTTATTAAACCTCCAAGATGTAAGTATTGGGCCCAACATCAAATGAGCTTTAACAAACAAATCAAAAGATCCAATAGCACAATCAAGGAGTCTGTGATTAAATCAGGATTAAGGTTGATTTACATATGATCATCTTGTGACATAAATTGAATTCTTTATAACGATCTTAAATAAAGATTCAAATTATGTCAGCCCTTGATCTTATTATATATAATACCTCCACTAAGTGTCTCTACACAACAATCCGGATAAGATTGTACATTCAGAATGTTCATGGACCGTATTAGAGATTAGCGATAGAAGATCCTTACTTCTATCAATCACGGACATGTTTAAATATATTAGTTGTAATTTTAATCCTCTTGTATACATTATACTAAAATTACAGCCTCATATATTTTGGATTTTCATATAAACATTCAACTTTCATATAAACGAGGCAATATTGAAGAAAAATGCTTCTTTTATTAATTCAGAAAATCAAAAAGTATAAATACATCTGCTTTCAAGGGCACTGTTCCTAACAATCTCCTTGTCCTAAAGCAGATGTGACATATCTTTTAATCCATTCCCATAAGATGTTTATTGAACGTTTTCTCAGGCAGCGTCTTTGTGAACGGATCAGCAGATTTTGTTTCGATGCTATCTTCATAACATTGACATCACCTCAATGTACGATCTCTCTGATAAGATGGTATTTCTCTCGATATGCTTGACCCTTTATGGCTTCTGGGTTCTCTTGAATTAGCCACAGCACCACTATTATCACAAAATAATGTTAATGGCATATCCATTCCTATAACAACTTCCAAGTCAATATAGAACTTTTTAAGCCAAACTAATTCTTTAGCTGCTTCACAAGCCGCTATGTACTCAGCTTCCATGGTAGAATTAGCAATGCTAGATCGTTTGATACTTCTCCAAACAACTGCTACACCACCAAGTGTAAACACTAATCCAGATGTCGACCTTCGAGAATCTTTATCTAATTGAAAATCAGAATCAGTGTATCCTAAGGGGTTCAGGTTTCCACCTGAATACACGAGCATATAATTTCTCGTTCTCTGAAGATACTTGAGAATGTGCTTTACTGCCACCTAGTGTTCTATCCCAAAGTTTGACTGGAACCGACTAACAACTCCCACTGCATAGCAGATGTCTGGTATAGTGCATAGCATAGCATACATTAGACTTCCAACTGCTGATGCATATGGAATCCATCTCATGTCCTCTTCTTCTTGTGGTGTCTTAGGACACTGTTCTTTAGAGAGAACAATTCCATGTCGGGTTGAAAGAAGACCCTTCTTGAAATTTTGCATCAAAAAATGAGCCAACACCTTATCAATATAAGATGCCTGAGATAGTGCTAGGAGTTTGTTCTTCCTATCCCTAATGATCTGGATACCAAGAACATAACTCGCCTCTCCCAAATCTTTCATTTAAATTGTTTGGCAAGCCATCTCTTTACGTTAGATAATATTTTCACATCATTACCAATGAGTAAGATATCATCTACATAAAGTACTAAGAAAACCATTTTTTCATTAATGAGCTTGTATACACAAGGTTCATCAATATTTTGCTCAAAGCCATAGATTTTGATTATTTCATCAAACCTAATGTTCAAAGACCTGAAGGCTTGTTTGAGTCCATAGATGGCTCTATTAAGCTTACAGACTTTCTGCTCCTGATCTTTAACAATGAACCCCTCTGGTTATTCCATATATATGGACTCCTCTAGATAGCCATTCAGAAAGGCTATCTTGACGTCCATCTGCCATATTTCGTAATCAAAACATGCAGCTATGGATAAGAGAATGCAGATGGACTTTAACATGGCAACTGGGAAGAAAGTCTCTTCATAATCAACTCCCTCCTTTTGGGTATAACCCTTTGCCATAAGTCTAGCTTTGAAGGTCTCTACCTTTCCATCTGCTCCTCTTTTCTTCTTGATGATCCATTTACATCCAATGGGCCTGACATCTTCAGGTGGATCTACAAGTTCCCAGATAGTATTGGAGTACATAGACTCCATTTCTTGGTTCATGGCTTCTAGCCATTTGTCCTTATCAGGATCATCCATCATATGCTGGTATGATGATGGATCATCATCGTTGGTATCACTACCACAACATTTGCTTCGCTATCCTGTCTATAGCGGGCTGGGGTTCTGATAACCCTCCCACTACGTCTAGGCACCATAATATCCTGACTAGGAGCTGTGGTTTCTTCTTCTCTAATTTCAACAACTCTTGTTGATGGAGTGATAATCTGATCTTTGAGCAACTCTTTGAGTAACTTTACTCCGAGGTTTGAATTTATGTATATAATCATTTTCAAGAAAAGTGGCATTTATCGATACAAACACCTTCTTTTCTTGTGGACTATAAAACAAACCTCCTCTGGTGCCCTTTGGGTAGCCAACGAATAGACACACTTCTGTTCATGGTTCTAGCTTCCCAGATTTGCCCTTAAGAACATGAACTGGACATCCCCATATGCGAAAATGATGTAAACTCAATTTTTGCCTATTCCACATCTCTAAGGGTGTCTTGGATACAGATTTAGATGGTACAACATTCAAAATGTGCATTGTCGTTTATAAGGCGTATCCCCAAAATGATATTGGTAGTGAGGAATAACTAATCATTGATCTAATCATATCTAACAATATGGTTCCTCTTTTCTGCAACACCATTTTGTTGTGGAGTTCTCGGAGCCGTGAGCTGTGAAACATTTCATGCTCAATAAGGTAATCCTTGAATTCTATATCAAGATATCTCCACCTCGATCTGATCGTAGTGTTTTCAGTGATTTACCTAATTGTTTTTCAACTTCTGCTCGAAATTTCAAAATTTTCTAAAAGTCTCAGACTTTCTTTGCATTAAGTAAACGAAACCATATCTTGAGTAATCATCAATGAAAGTGATAGTGTACTCATAACCACCTCTAGCTTGTACGTTGAATGGTCCACACACATCCAAATGTACTAGCTCTAGTGGTTCATTAGCCCTTTGGCCCTTTGCAGAAAAAGGTCTTTTTGTCATTTTACCTTGTAAACAAGACTCACAGACAGAAAGAGTGCCAACACTTAGCTCTCTCAGAGGACAATCCTTCATAAGTATGTTTATCCTATCAAGGTTAATGTAACCAAGCCTAAGGTGCCAGAGATATGTTTCATTATCACTATTTATTACCTTTTGTCTTTTGTTAGTCTTAGGATTAGCTACTTTAAATAGTTTGGTATTGTAAGAAACATTTTCATAAGGCGATAAAACATATAACCCATCAACTAAACATCCATGACAAATTTCAAGACCATTTCTTGAAACTGAAATAACATTTCCATTAAATGAAATTCCATAACATTGTTCATGAAGTTTAGAAATTGAAATCAAATTTCTAAAAAGTTTGGAATGAAATAAACATTATTCAGAATAAGAAATTTCTCTCCAAACGAAAGATGGGATGTTCCAACTGCCTTGGCCGATACCATAGCCCCATTTCCAACCCTCATTGTCAACTCACCCTCAGAAAGCTCTCTCATAGAACTAAGGAGTTGCAAAGAAGAACAAACATGATTTGTTGCCCCTGAATCAATTATTCAGGAGGAGGTATCAACCTCAACTAGATAATCTTCAAGTACAAGTAAATCACATTTACTATTTTTCTTCTCTTTCATTTGGTTGGTGGCAACTTGCCACTTGTCATAATGTTCTCTAACATTACGATCAGCAGCAAGGGTTAGTTCAGAGATACCAAATTTGATGTTCTCATTAGTCAAAATGTTGACAAGATTAGATTTTCATTTGGGATAGTTTTCTTTAGTTAGGGTGTTGCTAGAAAGAAGAGAAGTAATTGGATTGTTCAAAGCCATTTTCTGAAAAATTAATCAAGATGAATGTTTATAAGTTTTTGGAATAGAGATTTCAAAAAACAATTGAACAATTTAGAAAAGATACAAGAAAAACCCATATTCTATTCCCTCGATAATTCAACTAGCCATGTACAAGTCTGCCGCCGTAGGGTATGTCAGCTTGCACACTTAGTTAAACCGAGACTCTTCTTGATTAATAAGTATGTTTCTGAAATAACTCTTATTTCCACACTTATTAACTATCGAATTAGAAAAAGGTTTGGTCAAAGATATAATCAACACATTTGATCTCATATCTTTATGAGTAAGACCCACTATTTCAAATTTCTAGACTTAATCCAAGCGTGCCGCCGTAGGGTAGGTCAGTCTTGAAATACATCTAGAAATTCTATCCTAAGAGATCTAGCCTTGTTATTGAATTGAACGGACACCACCCGTAGGGGGACAAAATCGCCTCGAGGCCGTTCAAGTCTCAAGGTGCTAAACCAATGGTGGAGACCAACAAATTTATTAATTACTCATTATTAAAGTGGATTATATTTTATTATATAAAGATAACCTTTTTATCTTTGTGAATTAAATTTAATAACCTTTAAATCTTGTCATCTCATGTAGATTTAATCTATGAATTTAATTCTCTCAAGAATTGAATTCTTGTAAATAATTTAAGATAACTATTATCTTTTTAGAAATTAATATCAAAAATTTTAATAATCATATTATTAAAATTTAATATCACATATTAACTTTTAAAATTGATTTCTATATAAAGAATCATATTCTTTTATTTATGAAATTAAATAGATTAGTCTTAGATTTAATAATCTCATTATTAAATTAATATCAAATATTAACTTAACCTAAGACTATTTTTATTTCATAATTTTATTTAAGAATCAAATTCTTAATATTATAATTCCAAACTACCCATTTAAAACCCTTTTAAATATATTTAGAATTATAATAATATTGTCTTTGTTCATTAACTAAGACCTTATAAATAGGCATAATCATGATTAGTCAATTAGTCCTAATCAATAGCTTTATGATGCATAGGATGGATATTTCTAATTTTTATATGGCATGATAAAATTAACTCATCAAATAAATTATTTTATTTTAATGATCGTGGGCCATCTTATGGCCAAACTGTTTGGAGTGGGCTTAGGCCCAATTTGCTTCAAAAATAAGTTTGGGATTTGTCCCAAACCATTTGGGATTTTTTATAATGATTTTCTTCACATACAACATAAACCAATTTGGATTTTGATGTGATAAAATCTATGATCAAATCGCAGATCCTTTTGGTTTCAAAAATTAATTCCCAATGTGGTAATTAATTAAATCATAAATATTTCTTAGCAGCCTATTGTGCTCTTCGGATCGCAGATAGTTGGGTCAAACACACCAAGGTACTACAGCAGCCTCCCTTGCAGTGCATCCCTAATATCCCTACCATACGTCGTTGGAAAGAGATCCAAGGTACTACCAGTAGCCTCCCTCTTGGATCACCCCTAGGTTGAACACGATAGAAATCAAGAACATGATAAATCTCACGCCCACAATTCTTGGGATCTATATCTCATGCTCAACTTTTAAGCAAATAGTTCACAGTAAAAATAAATATCAAATATCAAATATTTATGCATACCAAATATCAAATATTTATACATACCAAATATCAAATATTTATACATACCCATCCATAACATGCATGCCTAATATCAAATATTATAAAACATATCAAATTATCACATATCAACATCATGACAATATTAATGTTAGTGCATGACCGCTCTGATACCAGTTGTTGGTTTTCAAATATATATATATATATATATATATATATATCATCATCATATATATGTGTAGTGGAAGCATGCAGACTGTTTAACATGCATAATATTAACATTGTCATATGAAAAGGAAAAATTATCATATAATTTTTTTAAACATAAAAAATATACCGATATGTTGAGGTCTCGAAGAAACAGAAGCGCCCTACTATCGGATTCGAAGCTATCCCACGGTAGAGTTTACGGGCCAAGGTACTTCATAAAATACCCGCAAAATTAAAATGAAGGCTTGTCTTCCTTACCTTTCTGATGATCGGTATCGAATTATGAGAGTGGGCTCACTCTTGATTTTCTATATTTCTCACAATTCTAGTGCACATAAAATAAGAGAGAAAAAGGTTATTTTTTCTTACCATCTGAAATCCACCTTATGCCATATTTTTAGGCTCTATGTGAATTAGAAATTTAATTTAGATAACGTTTATCTGTTATAACATTTAATTTAGGTAACATTTAATTTAGATAAAGCTTATCCGTTACAACATTTAATTTAGATAACGTTTATCTATTACAATATTTAGATAACATTTATCTATTACAACATTTGATGTAGATAATGTTTATCCGTTACAGCATTTAGATAATATTTATCTGTTACAACATTTAACAGCCTATTTTGACATGGGAACAATCACATGAAAAAGTTATTTTCTTATTTGTAACTAATTTAAAAATAATATCTAAATTAAATATAATAATATCTAAATTATCAAATCTTATTTAATAATTTTAGATTTTATTAATTTCAAATATCTAATAAATCAAATTTATTATTTTACTTTTAATATTCTCATATCAAAATTATCAAAAAAATAAAATTTCTCTCTCTCCATCAACTCATAATATGCGCCACTTACAAAAGCAAAATTCTCTTATGTGATGTTACATAACACTTATGTAAAATCATTCATATCAATTATTATATGAATAATATGTCTAAATACATTTTTATTTTGTCCAATAACTAATTTATTATATCAAAATAAATGTAAGAAAAATAATCAATCAAATTGATTATTTATTTTCATAATAAACTCTTTATTATAAAGTTTCAATAAATATTTTATTTAAGAAAAATAAATAATTAATCATATTAATTATTCAATCCAAGAGTATTCGATGCGATTAACCTAAGACGGTGTGGGAACCATGGACCCATAATTTCAAGCTCTAATAAACTTGAATAAACTCAATTAAAACTCTTTAATTATTTATTTAGTTTATTAATCTCAATGTTATTCCACTAAAAACTTGAGATTGCACTCTTGAAAATTACAAATTAATTTTACTCAAAAATTGAGTTATCCACTGATATAATCATTACATGTAATTCAACCATTCATAATTAGTTCATAATTAGAGCTAGGTGAAATAACCGTTATACCCCTCTAATTTTCTCTTGTTCCTTAAGTACTTTTGATTCACTAGTTAAACAGTTAATTTATGATTGAATCATAAATTGCGTGCATAACTGTTTAGCCCCATAATTAATACTTAAGGAACTAATTTTAAGCTTCTTTTCGAAAGCCATGGATTCATATCTTTAAATCACATTCCTAGCCCAACGTGTTATTAAACCTCCAAGATGTAAGTATTGGGCCCAATATCAAATGATCTTTAACAAACAAATCAAAAGATCAAATAGCATAATCAAGGAGTCTGTAATTAAATCAAGATTAAGGTTGATTTACATATGATCATCTTGTGATATAAATTGAAATCTTTATAATGGTCTTAAATAAAGATTCAAATTATGTCGGTCCTTATCCTATATAATCTTATTATATAAAATACCTCCACTAAGTGTCTCTACACAACAATCCGGATAAGATTATCACATTCAGAATGTTCATGGACTGTATTAGAGATTAGCAATAGAAGATCCTTACTTCTATCAATCACAAATATGTTTAAATATATTAGCTGTAATTTTAATCCTCTTGTATATATTATACTAAAATTACAACCTCATAATATATTTTGGATTTTCATATAAACATTCAACTTTCTTATAAACGAGGCAAGATTGAAAAAAAATGCTTCTTTTATTAATTTAAAAAATTAAAAAGTATAAAAACATCTGATTTCAAGGGCACTGTTCCTAACAATTACATCTTGATATCGAAATTTGATTGAAACGGCAAGGAATTGCTTCCCCTGGTCAGCTGTAGCTGTTGGACTAGCACATGCATCAATGGCACTAGAGAGGCTGAACTCATTAGGCTTCACCCCCTCCCTTGCCATCTCATTGTACAGCTTCACAGCCCCTTCAGAATCTCCAGCTTGAGCATAGCAAGATAGCATTGTAGACCAAGTGACATTAATGTCCTTCCCCTCGATCTTTCTAAAAACAGATTAGCACATAGCTTGATTACAGTAGCGAAGCTCAACTATGTTGGCTTCACACGGGGCCTTGTGATGAAATATTCTTTTAATTTTGATTTTTTATTTATCTCCTATTTTTGTTAATAAAATTAAAAAAATGAAATATTCTTTAATTAAGACATTTCATAATTAATCTAGAAAAAAAAAAACCCCGACCCCTCCTCCATTGGCTGACTCCAAACCCCCTTTCGTTCCCAAATCGCCAACCCCTTCTCCACCGTCGGCTGCCCCCATTTCGGCCAACCAACAGATTGGCCGGCGCTCCATCGCCGAATCATGTGGCAGCCGAGCTGATTAGAGTTCAATTTGTGTACGCCACCTTCCGAGCCTCACACCCCATCACCAGCGGTGCCTGGCCGTGCTCCATAGCCTACCCCACCGTCGATGGTGTGATAGCCCTGGTACCCCAGCAGCACGATAGGGCCACCACCGGTGATGCCTCCCCACCATCCCCGTGCCCCCACTCTCCATCTCGCACGTCGACCGCACTCCCCGTTGATGCGTGTCGTAGCGCAACGATTTAAACACCTTAATTTTACTATTAGGATAGCGAGAGTAAGGGATCGATTCCACAAGGACTTTAGCGATTATCTTGAAATATTTTTATAAATTTAACTAAATAGATAACTAAGGAGATAATTAATAGTGCAAAATAATAAGATATGGTTTATCTTATTAGGGCACGGCTCGTACCCGTAGATCACGGCCCGTCTCTTTTAAGAATAAATCAGTCTAAATTATTTTCACTTAAATAGAATTTAATAACAATTTAACATGAATAGAAATTTTTTTCAATAACATCCAAGAGTGCATATTAAAATCTAAAATAGAAAAGTTTTAATTTCTAATATGAAGAAGGCAATAAAATAAACCCGCGATACAACCGGACGTGAACAGCCGATCTCCACAAACCATGGACGGCCTCCTCCTCCACGGCACGGCTGCAGCACGGATGGCCTCCTTCTCCACGGCACGACTACAGCAATTCTCCACGGCACGGCTGCAGCACGGATCATGGATTCCTCTCTGGATGTAGCGCGCTGGATCCGATCATTGGACTCCCCCTGCTGCTATTTATAGAAACCCAGATGCGGGTTTGACACGACGAGGAAGATCCAAAGCAGAGAACGCAGCGGCAGAGGACGCGGAAGCCACACAAAAAATCTGGATAAATCCTCTATAAAATTCAAATTCCTTCTAAAGGAATTTAATTCTCTCAATTTGATAACTTCTAATCTAATCTATTCCTTAATTGGTGGAGGAAACGGTTAGAAATTGAATGGAAAAGAATCGGTGGAAAACAGAGGACTCGGCTGAGAAAACGATGAAGTCGGCACTTGGTTTGCCGACTTCACTTTAAAATCCGGGCTAAAACAGATAAATCAATGAAAAATCAATTTCGAGCTCATCTTAAATCCGATTTGGGTGCCGTTTGCATCGTTAAATCCCTAAAATCGTGCTCTTTAAGTTGATAAGATTTTATCTAAAATATTATATAAAATATTAAAATATTAAATAATAATAGGTACGTTAAATTATTAATTAATAGGTTTAATGATAATTATTTATGCATTTATCACTCCCCCCAACTTGAATCTTACTCGTCCTCGAGCAAATCAGAAATTTAGAAATATGTACCAAGTTAGTCCAAGAATTGATAGTTATCTTATAGTTTTTTTTTAAATTTTTTTTTTTAAGATCATAAAGGAGGTACTTCATTGGATTATTAAGTTTCTTTTTTTAGTGATAAAGTGTAGTCCATAAGAATTTATAGAAGTCTTTCTTCACCAACTTTCCACTTCTCTAATTAAGTCTTCTAACTTAATTTGGGTTGGGTGTAATGTCTGTTGTACTTTGGTTCTTTATTTATTTATTTATTTATATGTAAAGTCAGTGCAATGTCCTAACCCCTTGCTTTCTAATTAACCCTTGTAGTGAGCTTTAGGCCAATGGCTCCCAAACCAATTGGTTTTAAGGCATTAGGTATAAAATACCCCTCGGACTTACTTACTCGAGTTAAAAAGGCTTTAGGTAGGACTAACTTTATTTAGGTTCTTTTACATTCCCACCTTTTTACGCGAACAACATCACTTTCTTAGGTGACGGGGCCCGATTACTCAGTGAAAAATGCTAAGAACCTATTCTATTAACTTTAAGAGAGATTTTTTTTTTTTTTTTTTTTTTTTTTTTGAATAACATTTTCACCCATACCCTTATTAAGTAGATTGTACTATTAAGATCAGTGGTCAGGAGGGTCTGAAATTATTCTAAAAATTTTTCTGGGCTAAACCCTACCTTTTATTAGGTTTTCTTTATTCCTAGTATCTCAAAAATAATCTAACCATTAATTCATTAATAGACTGCTTGATTAACTTCAAATCGAGACAGAATTTGGTAATACATCTGATTGTAGTTTTACTCGAGGATTTATTTATTTATTCCTCCCCCCAACTTAATTTCCATTGTCCCTAATGGAAGAAAATAATAATAATAATAATTTCAAGGAAAGATACTACCTGGTAGAGTATTTGAAGGTTGGAAGTTTCATTGTTGCCATCTTCTTTCAATCTGCTTCTGTTGCTCTTCTCTGGTCATACTAAAAAAAATACACTAAAAGAATAGAAAGTTAAAAATAACTAATAAACTGGGTTGCCTCCCAAGAGCGCTAAGTTTAAAGTCTTCAGCCAGACTGTGCTACTCATTATGATAGTGTTGGGTTCACAAGATCAATTGATTCAACAATTTCTCCATCATTAATTTCTTCTATATATGGTTTCAAACGTTGGCCATTTACTTTGAATGTATTTCCTTGCTTGGGGTCTTTAAGCTCTATAGCTCCATGGGAAAATACTTGAGTTACTATAAAAGGTCCATTCCATCGTGAACGAAGTTTTCCAGGGAAAAGGTGTAATCTCGAATTGTAAAGCCATACTTTTTGATTTGGTTCAAAAATTTTCTACTAATAAATTTGTCATGATATGCTTTGGTTCGTTCTTTATAAATTTTTGAGCTCTCATATGCCTCATTTCGTAGCTCTTCTAACTCATTCAATTGGAGTTTTCTATTGGCACCTGCATTTTTCATATCATAATTAAATTGCTTGATAGCCCAAAATGCACGGTGTTCTAATTCTATAGGTAAATGACGTGCTTTTCCAAATACGAGCCTGTAAGGAGACATTCCTATGGGAGTTTTAAATGCAGTACGATAAGCCCATAATGCATCATCCAAACGTTCTGACCAATCTTTCCTATCAGGTCTCACCATTTTCTCAAGGATATTTTTAATTTCTCTATTTGATATTTCAACTTGGCCACTAGTTTGGGGATGATAAGGTGTAGCTACCTTATGAGTAATTCCATATTTATTCATTAATGCTTCGAAGTGTCTATTCGTGAAATGTGTACCCCTATCACTAATTATAGCCCTTGGGCATCCAAAACGACTAAGGATATTATGCTGAATAAACTTGATTATAACTTTATGATCATTGGTTCGAGTTGCCATGGCTTCAATCCATTTTGACACATAATCAACTGCCACTAGAATGCATTCAAATCCAAAAGAGGAAGGAAATGGGCCCATAAAATCAATACCCCATACATCAAAAATTTCTACAACCAAGATAGGGTTTAGGGGCATCATGTCTTTTCGAGATATATTTCCTGTTTGTTGACATTGAAGACAATTACGACTAAAGTTATGTGCATCTTTAAAAAGAGTTGGCCAATAAAACCCGCTTTGCAGTACCTTTGCTGCAGTTTTCTTTCCACTAAAATGTCCTCCATAGGCAAGAGAATGACATAAGTTAAGTATACTTTTAAATTCACTCTCTGGGACACATCGCCTAATCACCTGATCTGAACAGTACTTAAATAATTCAGGGTCTTTCCAAAATTAATATTTGATTTATAAGAAAAATCTATCTTTTTCTTGTTTTGTCCAGTGGGAAGGTACTTTTCCTGTTGCTAAATAATTCACAATGTGAGCAAACCAGGGAAGACTGCTATGGAAAATTGAGAATAGTTGCTCATCAGGGAATTTATCTCTGATTATTTCTTTATTGTATTCCACTGAAATCCTAGAGATATGATCTGCTACCATATTTTCAGAACCTTTCTTATCTAAGATTTCTAGATCAAATTCTTGTAGTAGTAGGATCCATCTAATTAGTCTAGGTTTTATATCCTTTTTTGATATAAGATGCCTCAACGCTGCATGATCTGAATAAACTAAAACTTTAGACCCTAACATATATGATCTAAACTTTTCTAGGGCAAACACAACTGCTAGTAATTCTTTTTCAGTGGTAGTATAGTTCATTTGTGCATCTGAAAGAGTTTTGCTAGCATAATAAATTACATGGGGTTCTCGATTGAGTTTCTATCCTAGAACTGCTCCTACAGCATAATCAGAAGCATCACACATGATTTCGAAAGGTATGGTCCAATCTGGAGGCTTGATAATGGGTGCAGTGGTCAAAGCAGTTCGAAGAATGTTATAGGTTGTTAGACAATCTTTATCAAAATTAAAAGAACTATCCTTGGTCAACAAATTACATAATGGTCGAGAAATTTTACTGAAATCTTTGATGAAACGTCTATAAAAACCAGCATGACCAAGGAAAGATCGTACTTGTTTAACTGAGGTTGGGGGTGATAGATTTAAGATCAATTCAACCTTGGCTTTATCAACCTCAATACCTCTCTCTAAAACAATGTGTTCAAGCACAATTCCCTCACAAACCATAAAATGGCTCTTCTCCCAACTTAGGACTAAATTCATTTTCATACATCGTTTCAGTACCTTAGTCAAGTTCTCAAGGCAGCTATCAAATGATGCACCAAAGACTGAAAAATCATCCATAAATACTTCCAAAAATTGACCAATCATATCAGAAAATATGGCCATCATATATCGTTGAAACGTGGCTGGTGCATTACAAAGACCAAACGGCATACATCTAAAGGCAAATGTTCCAAGAGGACAAGTGAATGTGGTCTTTTCTTGATCTGCAGGAAATACTGGGACTTGATTGTATCCTGAATATCCATCTAAGAAACAAAAGAAACTTTGTCCCGCTAGCCGTTCTAGAATTTGATCGATAAAAGGCAAAGGAAAGTGGTCTTTCCTAGTCACGGCATTCAACTTTCGATAATCTATACACACTCTCCAACTAGTTGATGTGCGAGTAGGAATTGATTCGCCCTTTTCCTTTTTAATCACAGTAATACCCGATTTTTTAGGTACTACTTGGATTGGACTAACCCATTGGCTATCTGAAATTGGATAAATGATACCAGCATCAAGCCATTTTACTACTTCCTTCTTAACAACATCTCTCATGTTTGGATTTAGCCTTCGTTGCATGTCTCTATGTGGTTTGGCTTCAATTTCACTATGAATATGGTGCATGCAAACGGAAGGGTCAATTCCCTTAATATCAGCTATTGTCCATCTAATCGCCTCTTTATGTTCTTTAAGTACATCAACCAATTTATCTTCTTGCTCAGAGGTTAGGGTAGATGCAATGATTACTGGAAGGATATCATTGGGTCCAAGGAATGAATATTTTAAGTTATCTGGAAGAGGTTTCAATTCTAGTTGGGATGGTTCTTCCAAGGATGGTATTAAAGGACTTGGTTTAGTTGGAAGTGGTTCATATTTTATAGTCCATGACGGGATTGTGTCAAACTTAGGTGGTTCTAATAACATGTTTATCTCTTTGGTATACTCATCAATATCAAAGTCATCTATTCCAAAATGTGTAAGACATGTTTGTAAAGGATCCGAATCAATCAAACTTTGGAATTTCTTATCTACTACTTCCTCTATCATGTTTACTTCATTTAAATCATACACAGGTGGTTCTTGGGAAACATTAAAAATATTTAATCTCATCTTTTTATTTCCAAAAGATACATCCATCACACCTGTTCTACAATTTATACATGCATTAGCAGTAGCTAGAAAAGGTCTTCCAAGGATGATGGGAATTTGGTTAGGATTACTACTAGATTCCATATCTAACACAAGGAAGTCGACAGGAAAATAGAATTCATCCACCTTTACTAATACATCTTCCAATATTCCACGAGGTTCTTTGATTGATCTATCTGCCAATTGTAGTGTTACTGTCGTGGGTTTCAACTCTCCAAATCCGAATAATTCATACACTGAACTTGGGAGAAGGTTTACACTCGCACCCAAATCTAATAATGCTTTCTTGATTGTGAAGTTTCCTATGACACATGATATAATCGGGGTACCAGGATCTTTTAGTTTGGGTGGGGTTATTTGCTGAACAACTGAGCTGATTTGCTCAGTCAAATGTATCTTTTTTGGTATTTGTATCTTGGCTTTCCATTTTTGTGTGCATAAATCCTTCAAAAATTTGGCATAAGCTGGAACTTGCTTGATAGCATCGAGAAGAGGTAAGTTTATTTGGACTTGCTTAAATAACTCAAGCATCTCATTCATTTTTATATTCTTCTTATCTGAAGGCAAAGGAGATTCTAAAGCACTAGGGAATGGAGCTTTAGGTATGATTGC
The DNA here is from genome assembly GCA_900491605.1 of Calamus simplicifolius. Classification (NCBI taxonomy): domain Eukaryota; kingdom Viridiplantae; phylum Streptophyta; class Magnoliopsida; order Arecales; family Arecaceae; genus Calamus; species Calamus simplicifolius. The sequence goes on along the minus strand of UESW01001685.1, from coordinate 274,379 downwards.
TTGATCATTGAATTCCTTTTCTTTTTCATTTCTTCTCTCTTCTGGTTTAGCCACTTCTAATTTCTGGGTTGGTTCAGGTGGGTTTATTGTTTTTCTACTTCTGAGAGTCATGACTGATTTAGCATGTTCTGGGAATTTGTCAGGACTATTGGAACTCTCAGCCATGAATTGTCCTTTCGGGTTATCGATAGGCTGACTAGGTAACTTACCCTCCTCCCTTCTACTGAATGTTGTGGCTAATTGACCTATCTGAGTTTCTAGTTTTGCAATAGATTGTGTGTGTGAGTGAAGGATTTGAGTATTCATTTCTAGCCCTTTCAATGCTTGTAACACTTTGTCTTCAAAAGTAGGCTGATTATTCGGTGGAGGTTGTGGGATGTTTGGATATTGTGAGTATGGCATGTTTCTAAAATTGGTTTCTTGGTAATTAGGTCTGATCGATGAATTGGTTATAGGTTGAGGTTTCCAAGAAAAATTGGGTGATTTCGCCAGCCAGGATTGTAAGTGTTTGAAAATGGATCATTTCCTGTTCTAGGAGCTAATCGGGTTTGGGCTTGGTGGGCTTGCTCTTGAACAAGTTCAGGAAATTGGTATGCAGCTGGACATTCACCTATAGAATGGGTTGGACTCGAACAAATTATGCAAACCTCATGTAATTGAGTAGATGGAGAAGAGATGTTTCCAACTTGTAGAATCCGGTCAAGTTTATGGGATAATTCATCTACCTTAGTGTAGATATCTGTAGAGTGACCTATTTCATATATTCCACCTCTTTTAGGTTCTACGAGAGGGTCTCGACGAGCAACTGACATATGATGTAATGAATTCTCACTCAATGTCTCAAAGAGTTGCCACGCCTCATGTTCATTTTTTAACATAAATATCCCACCACATGAAGCATCAACCATTTGCCTATGCTTTTCTGATAATCCATCATAAAAGCACTGAACTAGTTGCCATTTGAGTATAGCATGATGTGGACATTTTCTAATTAGTTCTTTGAATCTCTCCCAGGTCTCATGGAACATTTCTCCATCTGTCTGGGAAAAACTTGTGATAGCTTTTCTAATTTGATTCATTTTTCCTATAGGAAAATATTTCTTAAGAAATTCTCTCTGAAGATGATCCCAAGTTGAAATTATAACAGTGTCTAATGAATTTAACCAATACTTGGCTTTATCTTTTAGGTAAAAAGGGAATAACTTAAGCCTAAGTGCATCATCAGAGAAATTTTGAATTTTGACAGTTGAGCAAATTTCCAAGAATTCATCTAAGTGTTTGTAGGGATCCTCATTTGTAAGTCCATAGAAAGATGGTAACATTTGGATTACACTTGACTTAATTTCATATTGGGCAGCCTCTACTGGAGGCACTTGAATGCAGGGAGAGTATGTATACCTTGAAGGAGTGAAATACTCTTTCAACTGTCGTGGTTGATTATTTTCGTTATTAGGATCCATAATTCTGAGTCTGTTTGCTCTAATAGTTCTTTCTATCTCAGGATCTAAGGGTATAAGGTTAGGCTGCAATGATCGGCGATCGAGCATACACCTTACCAATGACTCTAAAGCAAATAGTTTTATTTATTATTATTTTTTTAATTTTTGTAATTAAGTTTCTAATTTCCTAATAAATTATGAGATGTCAATGGAAAAATTTTGAGTTTTGTAGAAAATAAATTCACCTAAGTCAATCTATAAAATAATTATTTTGTTTATATATTTTATTTTATTTTTATAATTTTTTTTATTTCCTTAAATTAATTATGTTTTATGGAAGATGTCTTAGGGTTTTCTTTTAGGTTTTTTTTTTTTATAAGTTAACTAAAAGAAAATTTTGATTAGGTTAAAATTGGATTTGTGGCTAAAAGAAAAGTAATAATTTTTTATTTTTTTTTATGTTAAAAAGAAAATATGCAATTCTAACAATTAAGGAAATAAAATAAAGTAGCATTAACTATTCAAAAATTAAGAGAAAATTAATCTAAATTTTTTTTATATTTTTATTATTTTTTAATTTTTTTTTTAAATTTTTTTTTCAAAATAACACACTTAAGTCCCCGGCAATGGCGCCAAAAATCTGATGCGTGTCGTAGCGCAATGATTTAAACACCTTAATTTTACTATTAGGATAGCGAGAGTAAGGGATCGATTCCACAGGGACTTTAGCGATTATCTTAAAATATTTTTATAAATTTAACTAAATAGATAATTAAGTAGATAATTAATAGTGCAAAATAATAAGATATGGTTTATCTTATTAGGGCACGGCTCGTACCCGTAGATCACGGCCCGTCTCTTTTAAGAATAAATCAGTCTAAATTATTTTTACTTAAATAGAATTTAATAACAATTTAACATGAATAGAAATTTTATTTTAATAACATCCAAGAGTGCATATTAAAATCTAAAATAGAAAAGTTTTAATTTCTAATATGAAGAAGGCAATAAAATAAACCCGCGATACAACCGGATGTGAACAGCCGATCTCCACAAACCACGGACGGCCTCCTCCTCCACGGCACGGCTGCAGTACGGATGGCCTCCTTCTCCACGGCACGACTGCAGCAATTCTCCACGGCACGAACACTCCACGGCACGGCTGCAGCACGAATCACGGATTCCTCTCTGGATGCAGCGCACTGGATCCGATCGTTGGACTCCCTCTACTGCTATTTATAGAAACCTAGATGCGGGTTTGACGCGGCGAGGAAGATCCAAAGCAGAGAACGCAGTGGCAGAGGATGTGGAAGCCACACAAAAAAATCTGGATAAATCCTCTATAAAATTCAAATTCCTTCTAAAAGAATTTAATTCTCTCAAATTGATAACTTTCAATCTAATCTATTCCTTAATTGGTGGAGGAAACGGTTAGAAATTGAATGGAGAAGAATCGGTGAAAAATAGAGGACTCAGGTTGAGAAAACGATGAAGTCGGCACTTGGTTTGCCGACTTTACTTTAAAATCCATGCTAAAACAGATAAATCAATGAAAAATCAATTTCGAGCTCATCTTAAATCCGATTTGGGTGCCATTTGCGTCGTTAAATCCCTAAAATCGTGCTCTTTAAGTTGATAAGATTTTATCTAAAATATTATATAAAATATTAAAATATTAAATAATAATAGGTACATTAAATTATTAATTAATAGGTTTAATGATAATTATTTATGCATTTATCACCCATCTGCTCCACCATCACACACTGGCAATAGATTTCACCGTTGATGTGGTAAGTGTTGGGTAAATGGGCCAATGGGCTTGGAACACCTAAATAGGCCTTGAAAGCCCATTATCTTCCTATGTGGGTGAATAAGAAATTAAGAGGATATTTAGTCCCACATCAGAAAAATTAAGAAAAGATGGTTCACTTATATGAAAACCTCTTTTTTCATGTTTAAGTTTTTTAGGCTCACCATAAGTGAAGAGCTTGAGGGTGATGCTACCATTAGTGTCCCTGCAAGTGACTTATCAATGGAACGAAAATGCTCTTCCACAAGCTTAAGATATTCTTTAGCTGTTACACTTTTTGAAAGAGTAGACTTAATATTGTTGCAATTGTTATTCGCATAAAACTAAGACATAATCTATTAGATCTGTCCAATGCTTTATGTTTTAACTTCTCTGTCTCATTGCTCGTATCAGTAATGTCAGTAGGCTTTTCTTCTAATAATGCCAAGTCAAGATCCAAGATACCTAAATGAAAATTGACTTGCTTACACCATTCAGAGAAGTTTAAACCTTTAAAGATAGTAACAGCAGAAGCATATACGCATCATCCCCGTGCGCGTGCGAAGGGCACAATGGGCACTTTATAGGCATACTTTGCACTTCACATGTGCGCATAAATTTTTCCTAGATCATAAGGATCCAACGATGAAAACTAATCGAATTAAGATGAGGGGCTGAGATCAAACGGTGGATTGATGTGATTGATCAAAGCGGTGTGATTGGCTAATCATGGCTTGGATTGATCACAGCCATTGATGAAAAGATCATTGACCATCGATTGATCGATCAATAGGACCATTGGTGATAAGACGCCCATCTGATCAGACCGTTGTGATAAAGCACATATCCAATCATGCCGTTGGTGATAAAACGATCATCCAATCATGAAAAGGCATATCAAAGCTATTCCATGACTTATCTGATCATGGAAATGGCTTATCTAATCGTGAAAATGACCTTTTAGATCATGGAAAGGCTTATCGAATCGCTTGATCTAAAGATCACAAAGACGACTGGGCATATCAAGGGTGATAAGCCCTTACGCTCATATCCTTTGATCAAATTCACAAAGACGACTGGGCATATCAAGGGTGATAAGCCCTTACGCTCATATCCTTTGATCAAATCCGATCAAAGTAATTCAAATTAAATTAAAATCATAGGGTTACTTTCAAAGGACACCTAAAGGCTATAAATAGGACCATAGATACTTGCATTTCAATCAAAATCTAAATCCAATCCTATTCCTTTCCTCTCTTAGGCATATGCATACTCTTCTAAAGGAAGTATAGGTATAGTGTATAGAAAAGAGAGAAGCATTCTTGGTTTGATATTTTTGGTGAATTGTAGTGTTGCATTCATCAAAAGAAGACTATTGTATCCTAGAAGATAATCGTCATACAGACCGTAAGTACCATTATGGGATGAAATTATCGTAAAGACATAGAGTGAAACTCTAGACTCAGTCTTATCAGTTAGGTAGCCACAATCTGCTCCAACAATATTAAAACAATTTTGAGTCACGGAAGTGTTGCTATGGCTATAATGACTACCCCCATTCAGGCTGAGAAACCAGAGAAGTTCTTCAAAACCTACTTTAAAAGGTGGCAACAGAAGATGCTGCTCTACCTCACAACTCTGAATCTGGTTAGAGTACTGATTGAAGATCCACCAGTCCTAAAGAAAGGAGAGACTGACAAGCAAGTGATTGCTGCTGTGGAAGCATAGAAGCATTCAGACTTTCTTTGCAAGAACTACATCCTCAATAATCTGATAATACCTTGTACAATGTATACAGTAGTATTTCTATTATCAAAGAGTTATGGGCATCCCTGGACAAAAAGTATAAGATAGAGGATGCTGAACATAAGAAGTTTATGATTTAAAGGTTCTTAGACTACAAAATAATCGATCATAAAATTGTTATGGAGCAAGTCCAAGAGCTTTAGATCATCCTGCATGAGATATATGCAGAGAGAATGTCTCTCAGTGAGTCATTCTAGGTAGCTGCCATCATAGAGAAGCTACCGCCATTATGGAAGGACTTCAAGAACTACTCAAAGCATAAGCAAAAGAAAATGGGACTTGAAGATCTAATTATCCGCCTTAGGATCGAGGAAGATAATAAGAGCCAAGATAAGAAGACAGGAGGATAACCTGCTGAGCCTAAGGCTAACCTCATAGAAGGAAAGAAGAAATGCAAGTTTCCAGACGAAGGCTTTAAATAGAAAAAGGGTAATCCAAAGAAATAGAAGTTCAAGGGAAAGTACTTTGTCTGTGGAAAGCAATGACACAAATCCAAGGACTGTTGTTTCAAGGAGAAAGAAAAGAAAGAGGTCAACATTACTGAAACCCTATCTGAAAAAGTATCCGAGATGATGCTGTCAGCTATTGTGTTTGAAGCAAACATGATTGATAAAGCTAATGAGTGGTACATCGATACTGGAGCTACCAGACATGTCTGCTCTGATAACAGTGTGTTCTCATCATATACTACTATCAATGGTAGAAATCTGGTTATGGGTAACTCCGCTACATCCAAAATAGAAGGACTTGGCTGAATTATTTTGAAGATGACATTTGGCAATGAGCTTCTACTAAACGATGTGCTACATATCCCTGACATCCAAAAGAATCTTATATCAGGTTCCTCCTAAGCAAACATGGTTTTAGGATGGTTTTTGAGTCTGACAAATTTGTACTCACTAAGGGGGGATATTTATTGGAAGGGGTTACTTGAATAATGGATTATTCAAGATAAATGTAATGACTGTACATAGAAAACCTTGAAATGAATAAAGCTTCTTCTTTTGTTTATATGGTTGACTCTTCTTATTTATGGCATGATAGATTAGGACATGTCAATTTTAATTCATTACAAAAATTAATGATATTAGAATTATTACCTAATCATAAAATTGATCACATTACAAGTATGAAGTGTGTGTTGAAGCTAAGTTAGTAAAAACTCCATTTTCTTCAGTAGAAAGAAATACTGAACCTCTTGACTTAATTGATAGTGATCTATGTGACTTAAAGTCAGTTCAAACTTGAGGAGATAAAAGTATTTTATAATATTTATTGATAATTTAACAAGATACTGCTATGTGTATCTACTAAAGTCTAAAGATAAAGCTTTAGAAATGTTTAAATGTTATAAGAATGAAGTTAAAAATCAACTTGATAAAAAGATTAAGGCTATAAGGAGTGATAGAGGTGGAGAATACGATGCACCTTTTAACGAATTTTATCAAGAGCATGGCATTATTCATCAAACTACGGCTTCTTATTCGTCTCAATCTAATGGAATAGCATAACGCAAAAACTGCACATTAAAAGAAATGATGAATGCTATGTTGATAAATGCTGGTACACCATAGAATTTATGGAGAGGAGCAATTCTCTCAACAAATCATATTCTTAATAAGATACCTCTTAAAAAGAAGGATGTTACTCCATATGAGTTATGAACAGAAAAGAAGCCTTCTTTCAATTACTTAAGAGTGTGGGGGTGTCTAGCTAAAGTAGCTATTCCAGACTCAAAAAGATCAAAATAGGACCTAAAACTATTGATTGTATTTTTATCGATTATGCATAAAATAGTAGTGCATATCACTTTCTTGTATATAAATCGAATATATCTGATATTCATAATAATACAATCATGGAATCAAGGAATGCATCATTCTTTAAAAATATATTTTCAAGCAAAGAAAAATTAGAAATAAGTTCAAATAAAAAACTTATGATAATACTGCTAGTAGTAGTCATTAAAAAAATATCCTGAAAATGAACGCAGACACAGTAAGAGATCAAAAGTTACAAAGTTCTTTGGTCATGATTATGTAACTTATATGTTACAAGATGAACCTCAGACATTCAAAGAGGCAATGTCTAATCCAGAAGCTCCCTTTTGTAAAGAAGCTATTAATGGTAAAATTGAGTCCATCATGCACAATCATACTGAAAGTTGGTAGATTACCATATGGTATGAAACCTTTAGGATGCAAGTTGATTTTTCAGAAAAAGCTAAAGGCTGATGGATTAATTGACAAGTATAAAGCCAGATTAATGGCTAAGGGCTTCAAACAAAAAGAAGGTATAGACTTCTTTGATACCTATTCACCAGTAAGTAGAATAACATTTATAAGAATGTTAATCACTTTTATAGCCATTAACAATCTTGAAATTCATCAAATGGATGTTAAAATTACTTTTCTAAATGATGAATTAGATGAAGAAATATATATGGAATAGCCTGAGGGATTTATTGTTCCCGGATAAGAAAAGAAGGTGTGTAGACTTGTTAAATACTTATATAGATTAAAACAAGCATCTAAACAATGGCATATAAAATTTAATAATGTCATGTTATCAAATGGATTCAAAATAAAAGAATGTGACAAATGTATATATTCCAAAATCCTGCTTGAAGGGTATGTGATAATCTGCTTATATGTAGATGACCTGTTAATCATTAGTAATAATACTGAAATAATTAAACAGACAAAGAAAATGTTAATCAAACATTTTGATATAAAAAATATGGGTGTTGCAGATATTATATTAGGGATTTGAATCATTAGAACATCTAAAGAAATAATATTATCTCAATCTCATTATATTAAGAAAATATTCAATAAGTTTAACAAGTATGATACTAGTCCGATGAAAATACCTATAGATATTAATCTATATTTGGCTAAGTATATTGGAGAACCCATATCTCATTTGAATATTCATATATAATTGGCAGTTTAATGTATGTCATGAATTGTACTCACCCTGATATAGCATATGCTGTCAATAAGTTGAGCAAATTCACAAGTAATTCAAGTCCAAGTCATTGGATAGCTCTAATAAGGGTATTAAGATATCTTCTATATATCTTAAGTTATGGAATTACATTATTCAAGATATCCAGCTGTATTAGAGGATACAGTGATGCAAATTAGATATCTAATACAGAAGATACAAAATTCATAAGTGGATATGTATTCATCTTAGGAGAAGGAGTTGTGTCATAGAAATCTTTTAAGCAAACATGTATAGCTCGATCCACTATAAAATCTAAGTTTATTGCTTTAGAAAAGGCTGCTAAAGAAGCAGAATGGCTTCGAAACCTTTTAGAAGATATTTTATGTTGGCCAAAGCTTGTGTCTGCAATATGCATACATTATGGTAGTCAATCAGCAATTTGCAGAGCATAGAATAAAATGTATAATGGTAAGTCTAGACATATACGTCGTAGACATAATCATTAAGCAATTACTTAAAATTTATGTAATTTTCATTGACTATATTCAGTCAAAGAAAAACATAGCGGATCCATTAACAAAGGGGTTACCAAGAGATCAAGTAAACTATTTATCGAGGAAAATGGGTTTAAAACCTATAACTAAAAAGTCTTCATAGTGGATACCCATTCTAGTTGACTGGAGATCCCAAGATCTAGGTTCAAAATGAACAACTAAATTATGAAGAGGCTTGCATAGCACTAAGGATGTCAATCTACTCATTTCTATGATAATTGGTGCTACCTGCTAAAGGTATTAGGATAAACATTGCTTTTAATGATTCTTATGATATGAACATTCATGTGAGGTATAGCAGGATACTCTTAATAAGAATCACCTATGTGATGTGAACTGGGCTAATTTTATGAGAATTTTAAGGTTTAATTCTCTAAAGCACTTATGAAACCAAAAGATCTTCAAGGCCAAAATGAACACAACCATGAGAACCAAAAGAATGCTCAGGATGAAGTTGTGTGATTGTTATTGTTTTGGTTTATACAAAATGCTAAAAAGTTTAAGACATCATATTTACTTTTTGGCATGTAAACTCGATAACAACTCACTTATATGTAAACCTCTTCCTTCATACTTAAGTTCCTTAGGCTCACCATGTGCACGCGCACGCGCATGTGCGAAGGGTGCATTGGGCGCTTTGTAGGCGCACTTTGCACTTCGCACGTGCGCATCGTCGCGAGGATCTTGAGGGGCTTTAAATTTAGATCAAACGATAGTCCGATGTGAGTGATCAAATCAGTGTTCATCAGCTGATCATGACTTGGATTGATCACAGCAGTTGATAAAAAGACCGTTGACCATTGGTTGACCGATTAATAGGACCGTTGGTAATAAGGCACCTATCCGATCGGGCCATTGGTGATAAGGCTCCTATCCGATCATGTCATTGGTGATAAAACGATCATCCGATCATGAAAAGGCATATCAAAGTTGTACCATGACTTATCTGATTGTAGAAATGGCTTATCTGATCGTGGAAATGACCTTTCAGATCATGAAAAGTCTTATTGGATCGCCTAATCTGAAGATCATGAAGACGACTGAGCATATCAAGGGTGATAAGGCCTTACCCTCACATCCTTTGATAAAATCCGATCAAAGTAATTCAAATTAAATTAAAACTGTAGTGTTGCTTTCAAAGGACACCTAAAGGCTATAAATAGGACCGTAGACACTTGCATTTCAATCAAAATCCAAATCCAATCCTATTCCTTTCCTCTTTAGGCATTTGTATACTCTCCTAAAGAAAGTATAGCTATAGTACATAGAAAAGAGAGAAGCATTCTTGGTTTGATATTTTTGATGAATTGTAGTGCTGCATTCATCAAAAGGAGCCTGTTGTATCCTAGAAGACAATCGTCATGCAGACCGTAAGCATCATTGTAGGATAAAATTATCTTAAGACATAGAGTAAAACTCTAGACTCAGTCTTATCAGTTAGGTAGCCACAATATGCCCCAACAGTAAGAGGGAAGTTAGGGTTATTGATTTTTTAAAAAAAAATTAGAAAGGAATATAAATATTTTGAAAGTTGAAACTCGAAAGGGGCAAAGACAAGAGAATTTGAAATGGCATTGACAAACCCGTGACTTATCCGGTTTAAACTGGGTTGACCAAACTGGATGAGTTGATCGAATTATTCTGGATTTCTTATATATTCGATTTTATGTTAAAATCAAATCAGCTTGACCTTCAGGTTTCGATTCAACTGGTTTAACCGTTCGGTTCGTTCCGATTTTGATAACTATGAATAAAAACATGAAATATAAAACATAATAAACTTGAAATATCCAATGTGGTTTATGAAACAAAAAAAATAAAATAAAATAATTAAAACCCAATAAGTGGACATCATGTTAAAAATAAATAAGAATATTAAGTTTTTAAAATATAAAAGAATTTATACAAAAAAATGTGAAGTTAGCTCTAGTTAATGTGGAATAGAAAAAATAAAAATAAAAAAAAAATTAGAGAATAAGAGTATTAAAATCAGATGTGATAAAAATAAAGTTTACACAAAACTAGAATAGAAATATTACCGATTGACAAAAAAAATATAAAAATATTTTAAAGTTAAAAAAAAGAAATTTAAAATATAGAATCAAAATAACTAAACAAAATAGAAATAAAAATTATATATGTACCATAAAGAATACTTTAATTAAAAAACTTTTCTATTGAGAAAAATAAGAGAAATGAGATTCATGAAAGGGGAAATGTAAAATATATGAATATATGATGAAAATTAAGGAGTAATTTTTTTAAGAAAAAGCAAGCATCATGGCTTTGGTCAAACATTTCTTATAATTAGTAACAATGAATAGAATATAAAAGAATGAAGACAAAAGGAATTTGAGCACTTGCGCTTGATTATGATATTTTAATTATTAGTTATATTTATTTCTTTGATTAATTTTTTATGTCTCTCTACACCAATGAATTCTAAGGTTTAGGTGATAGCCATTGGTGGAAGGAAATTTCATTTTAAATTTAAGTCCTTTAAAATACTCTCTTCTAAATACCTCTAACCAAAGGAAAGATTTCGACTAAGTCTTTTGAAACAATCATCAAAGACTTCACCAACTTGGTTGGTTAGCATGTCAACAAAGTTAAAATAATGGATAGGAAGGAAGAGGTTAGAGAAACAAGTGTATTGGAAATGACTTAATAGGAAAATATGCTTGCAATGCGGAAGGAAAGTGATTGTTTTTATTTTAAATTTATATATTAATTTTTTTATTATATAAACTAGAATGATTATTTCTTAAAAATTTGAATTAATTAGATTTTGAATGATTATATTTTTATATAAATATATTATGATTTATGAACCATTTATGTTATTAGGTTGTATGATACACTTTAAAACTTATCAAATAGCATGGACTTACGTTAAATAAAACTCTTGTGGGAGCACTCCCGGCGAAACTCGGACTCCCACCTTCGATATATATATATATATATAAACCTAGGCGCCAGGCTACCTATGTTGACTCGACAGCCTAAGTCTAAGCAGGGCTGGGATTCTGGGAGCCTTGCCAACTCCTAGCAGACTAGGAGTCCCACTTTCGATCAAGTAGGAGGGGCTAATGGCTCCTCTATTTAAGATTTTGTTGTCTTCATGTTACCAAGCATGCCATCCATTCTTTTTAGAGAGTCCCATCGGAATGTCATCGAATATGAGGACTACTAGGATTGGAGTCACCTTCAGGGGATCTTCTCCAATTCAAAACATAGTAGCATCACTCCTTATTTTCAATGTTTCGAGGGTAGGTATGGTTCTCCTCTTGATTACCACTGCAAGCTTGATCATAGCAAAAGAATAAAATGCTCATAACTTCTTGATTTGGGATACATATCCTAATAATTAGGTCAAGACATTGTTTAAATAAATACGGATCATCCCAAATAAATTATTTTATTTAGGAGAAAAATTAATTTCTATCCTAAGCATTTTAGTGCATCGAAATTTGATCAGTGACTAAGTAATTGACTATATTAGTGTACCATGGTTTCATGGTGGCAGACCTAAGTTGTTCATCAGGAAAGAACTCGTTGACCGATAGTTTTTCAGTAGATGTGATCACTAACCTAGATAAATGATCGGCCACTATATTTTTGGTACCCTTTTTATCTCTGATTTCTAAGTCAAATTCTTGTATCTAATTAAGTGCGCCTTGGCATCCTTCTTTGAAAAAAGATGCCTAATGGAAGAGTGATCAGTATAGACGACTATATGAGACCCCACTAAGTAAGACCTAAATTTTTCTAGTGCAAATATCATAGCTATTTTTTTTTCAGTGGTTGAATAGTTGAGCTATGCATCATTTAAGGTCTTACTAGTGTAGTAGATCACTTGAGGTATCTTATTAATTCTTTGTTCTAGGACTGTGCCTATGGCATGATCGGATACATCACACATAAGCTCAAAAGGTTGAGTCCATACAAGTGGATGAATGATTGATGATGAGGTTAATTCTCTCTTTAAATATTTAAAGAACTCGAGACATTCAGATGTGAAGTCAAATTTGACTTCTTTGGCTAATAGGTTAGTCAATGATCGAGCCACTTTGCTAAAATTCTTGATAAATCTTCTATAAAATCCAGCATGTCCAAGGAATAATCTTATTTTCTTGACTAATTTAGTGAAGAAAGATTTGCAATCAAATCTACCTTGGCCTTGTCTACTTCTATACCTACATTTGAAATTACATGGCCAAGGACTATACCTTCGTTCATCATAAATTGACACTTCTTTCAATTTAGTGCTATATGCTTTTCCTTGCATCTTTCTAAGACCAGTGATATAGGCATTCAAAAAAAGTAGACATAAAAATAAAAAAGTTATTCATGAAAATCTTAAGGAACCGTTCTACCATATCAAAGGTGCATTACACAAGCCAAAGGGCATACGTCTATAGGCGAAGGTTCCATATGGACAGGTAAATATTATCTTCTCTTGATCCTCTGGGGCTATTGCAATTTAATTGTAACCAAAGTATCCATTTAGAAAATAGTAAAAGTCGTGCCTTGCTAATCGTTCTAATATTTGGTCTATAAAGGGCAAAAAAAAGTGATCTTTCTTGGTGGTTGCATTTAATTTTCTATAATCGATGCACACCCTCCATCCAGTTTGAATTCTTGTAGGGATCAATTCATTGTTGTCATTTTGTATCACGGTGACTCCTGACTTCTTGGGCACCACTTTTACATGACTTACCCAAGAACTATCTGAAATAGGATAAATTATACTGTTGTCAAAGAGTTCGATGATCTCTTTTCTTACTACTTTATGGCTGGCTTAAGTCTCCTTTGGGGGTCTTTTGTAGGCTTAGCTTCTTCTCCTAAGTAAATCCTATGTTGAATGATCAAGGAGCTAATCCTTTTTATGTTAGCCAGGGTCCATCATAACGCTTCTTTATTTTTTTTAGAATATTCAGTAGTTCTCCTTCTTGTGAGAAGTCGAAGTCGGCTAGAATAATCACAGGTAGAGTTTCTGACGGACCTAGGTATGCATATTTGAGGTTCTTGGAAAGTTGTTTCAGTTCTAATTTGGGTGTTTTCTCTATTAACGGTTTGGGTAATTGTTCAAGTACTTTGTCTAGTGGTTCAGTTGAAGATTTTTATTTTGATTTTTGATCAATTATAGTGACCTCATTAATTTTCTTTCCATCTTGGTTCATAAAGATTTCTAGGTCAAGCTCTTCGTCACTAAGGTCAATTGGATCATAAATAGTATTCTGAATATAATTTGAGTCACTCATTTATTGTGTATTGATAAAATTAAAAATATTAAGATCAATTGATATATTTTTAAAGAAAAGTTTTATTAATTCATTTCGGTAATTAATTAGGGTATTAGATGAGGAGTTGAGTTGAGTTGAGCTATGGTCAAAAATGATCTATCTAAAATTGCTGGAATGTAGCTTTTGGGTTTATCATCGATTTAGTTTTTAAAATCATAAAGTCCATCGAATAGATAAAGTCACTAACTTTGATCAACATATCATCTACTATTTTCTTAGGTACTTTCAAATAGCGATTTGCTAGTTATAGGGTTATTTCCATAGGCTTTAGATCTTTCAATCCTATTTGCTCATATATAGAGTATGGCAACATATTAATACTTATCCCAAAGTCTAATAGAGTCTTATTTATGAGGATGTTTCCCATAATGCATAAAAAATGGATGATCCTGGATCTTTGTATTTTATTGGCATATGATTTGACAGGTAAGAGATCACACTGGCTATCAAAAAGGCTCTCTTAAGCACATTAGTGGTTTTCTTTTTGGTACATAGATTTTTAAGAAATTTGGCATAGGCTGGGACCTGTTAAATCATGTCCAGTAAAGGAATGTTTACTTTAACCTGCTTAAAGACCTCCAAATCTAATCAAATTGGGCTAAATTTTGGTTGGACTGAAGTCTATTTGAAAATAGTGCCACAACCCTAATTTTTGGTTTATCTCCTTCTAGCATGGGCTCAGCTAGTGGATTGGGCATTACATCAGACTCTGATGCCTTAGGTGTTTCGGGCTGACTCAGTCAATAAGTTGTTCAAGTGGTGGAACTTTTAATTCTTCTTCATATGTACCCACCTAATTATCTATATTTATTTTCTAGATCCTAATGTATGAATGACACTTAGTTGGTTAATCTGGTCTTCTTGTTTTGATCCTTGGATATTTAGGTTCATAGGATTAGCTTTGGGCTGACTCGATAGCTTACCCCGTTCTCTTTTACTTATGGTTATGGCTAACTGACCTATCTGCATCTCCAAATGAGCTATGGCTTGAGTATTAGTGGATAATTGTTGCCCTATATTTTGCATAAAGTTATTTAGGGTGGCATTGGTGCTATTTATCATGGCATAGGTGTTAGCTTGGAATTTAACTAGGGTTTTTAAGGCTTTATCTAGAAAACTATAACTCTTTTCATTCTCATTAACTGATGGGTTATTTATGTAGAATTGGGTCTTGGGTTAGGCTGGTTAAAGTTGGGACCACTAGCATTAAAACCTTGTGACCAGGCAAAGTTTGGATGGTTCCTCCACCCTGGGTTATAGGTTGGTGCATAGGAATTATTGGTTGTTCTTTAATAGGTTGCATTCATCTGTGCACAACTATTTTCAGTTTGGGTCTGAAATGAGGGTACTCTTCTACTATATGTCCTAGCTCTTTGCATCCAATGCAAATAGGTACGGACATTTGGTTTACTTGATTTATCGGGGTCTATCCCTTGAGTTTAAAGGCTTCTATCCTATGAATCAGATATTTCATCTTAGCTTCTTTAGCTATAGATGGAGAGAATTGGTGCATAGAACCTCTTGATGGTGTGGGTTCAGATTCCTTAGTTTTCTCCCATTGTAAGATCTTTTATGCTAAATCCTCTCGAAACTGCCAAGCTTTATTGGATGATTTCTGCATAAAGTCGCACTGATATATCAAATCGAGCATGGTTCTATACATTGGCTTAATAGGTTCTTAAATCAATCTAAACACTTTCAGAAAGGCTCTTCCCTTAATTGATGAAATTGGGTAATTTTGTTTCTCAGCTTGGCTATTTTATGATGTGAAAAGAATTTTCTCAAGAATACTTTAACAAAACCCTTCTAGGTTGAGACTGACTGAGTAGGTAAATTATATACCACTTTTTGGAATTTTTCTTAAGGACAAAGTTTGTTAGCCTAAGTTTCACAATATCTTCTGAGAGTTCATGCATCCTTATAGTATCACATACTTCCTCAAATTCTCTAACAAAAATGTAAACATTCTCAATTCCTATAAATTTAGGGAGCATGTTGATAATCTGAGGCTTAGATATCTTAACGCTGACAGCATTTATTTGGGGTAGTCGAATACATAATGGTTAAGCAGATCCAATTAGATAATAGTATTCTCTTAGGCTAAAGAAATGTCCTAATTCCTCCATAGTTACATTTTTGGGTCAAGGGTAGGATTTAAATCTATCCTTACTAATCGACCAGACTCCCTTTTTCAATTTGCAATTTTAAGTTTTTTTTTATAAATTATGTAGAGAGAGAGAGAGAAGAGAATAAGAGGAAAGAAAGAGAGAGAAGTCTAAAGATGAGAACCTAATTAAGGAATCCTAAATCTAGAGATGATAGAGAAGAGTCTCTTAATTAGGTTAAAGTTTCTGCTAGAAAAAATAAGTTGTCGAGCACTGGACTCTCTATCCTAGGGTTATATATCTTATATCTAGATAGCTCCTAACTGCTAAGGTTGCCTTTCAATCTTCAAAGTCAGATACTAACTAGCAACTGGCCAAATAGGGGTAAGGTAAGTGGGGATCCCCTTGTTGCTTTCCTTAGATACCAAATTAATTGGCCAAGTTAGATAATGGAACCAATTAAAGAACCACCTTCCTTCAGGGTGCATCGTCCTTGAACCCCTTTCCTAGACATCGGTGAACTAATTAATACTGAGCTAGTCCAACTCTCAAGATCCCTTATCCTAGTGAGATCGAAAGTCCTTAGGGGCCACTGTCTAGTTAATTTTAAATTAATGGCTTAGAGTTATGCAGCATGTAGGGTGGTAGTTTGTGGGCTAAGGAAGGGTGATAAAATCCTCTCCTTATGTTATTTAGGAGCTGCACCCTTAAAGTATTTTATGAAAATGCAATGCAAGTGAAACAAGGTGTCTAAACAAGTTAGAAAGTTGTTACAGTTTAATCTTATATTTTAGTAGTATTGTATTCATGTCTTCCATTAAAAATCTTTATGATTTCACCATAGGAGCTCCATTTACTATATAAATAATTCAATGGCAGACTATATTACATATGATGCATGTCTTGTTGGGCTGTTGGGTACACCATGATCTAGGTGATCAGTCAAGCTCCTGAGCAACTACAATAATAATCAATAAGCACATTGATTATTACATGACAAACTCTTGGTGCACTACAAGAAAAATTAAATATAGCGACGTCCAAATACGTCGCTAAACAAGCAATAGCGATGCATTAGTGACGCAATAAAGGCGTCGCTAAATCATTCGTCATTTTCAATTTGTCGCAATTGCGTCGCTTAACAGCGACTCTCAGCGACGCCCAAAATGTGTCGCAATATATTGCGATGCCCATAAATGCGTCACAATATTGCGATGCAGTCTAAATGCATCGCTAGTTTATAAATAAATTTTTAAAAAATATTTTCAACAAAAAATCTCATCGCAATTGCATCGCTAATTAATTAATTTATTTATTAAAAAAATTAACTAAAATAATTTATAATTTTTTTAAATTAATTGCAACAAAAAATGGCATTGCTAATTAATTAATTTATTTTTAAAAAAAAATAAAATAATTTTAATTTTTAAAAATAATGGCGACGCCCCTAAATGCGTCGCTACTTAAAAAATAATTTTTTAAAAAATAGTTGCGATAGTAAATATTATCGCAATTGTGTCGCTATTAATTAATTTATTTTTAAAAAAATTAAAATAACATAATTTTTAATTTTTTAAAATTAATTGCGATAGAAAATAGCATCACTAATTAATTAATTAATTTTTTTAAAAATTAAAGTAAATTAATTTTTAATTTTTAAAGTAAATTATTTTATTTATTTAAAAATATAAATAATATAAAATAAACTTGCTAATACAATGTAATTGCTAATACAATTGACCAAAACAATCATTACAAAATTTTTAAAAATAAATAAAAATTTATTTTATTAATTATTTAAAATTTTCATATGCAAAACAAAAAATAAAAAAATACATCAAGTAGTGAAAAAAAAATACATCATGTATTTGCAGGCGGCTGTGGAGGCTGCGGAGGCTGGACTGAACCCTGCGACAGGAGTAGAGGTGGGCACTGGGCCGTGCCGCCCATGGCACGGCACGGCCCAGGCCCTGATGGGCCGTGCCAGGCACGGCCCGCCACTGCTACAGTACCGGGCCGTGCCGGCACGGCCCAGTGAACCGTGCCATGCCGGACGCGAAAAATTTTTTTTTTGGCCCAGCACGGCACGGCCCGTGACGGGCCTGGGCCGGCCCACCGTGCCGTGCCGGCACGGCCCAGCTGGGCCTGATGGGCCGTGCCAGGCACGGCCCAGGTGGGCCTGGGCCGTGCTGGCCCAGGTGGGCCGTGCCAGGCACGGCCCAGGTGGGCCTGGGCCATGCCTGGCACGGCCCATGCACGGCTCAAATAAAAAAAATGATAAAAAAATTTTTTTTTGATAAATAAAAAAATTATTAGGAATAAAAAATTTTATTAATATAAAGCCACCTTATAGGTGGGGGGTTTGGCATAGACCCCTACCAGTTTATTAATTTAAAATCAAAATGGTACAGAAGGGAGGGGGCTAGGCCTGACCTCCAGAACATAATACAATAAGCAAGGAGAAAAAAATAGAAAAAAATAAAGATGGCTTACTTTAAGTTTTTAACAATTTAAAAAATAAAAATATACAATTATAAAAGTAGAAACGACTCACTCATCACTCTTCAGTCATCAGTAGTATTTGTGTCATCGTCATCTTCACTGGTTAAGTCATGTCCACCTTTATCTTGAAGCCTCGCCTCAGCATCCAACCAATCTTTAAAGCAGATAAGCATCTCAACTGTCTCGCCAGTCATCCTACTTCTCTTTTCGTCTAAAATACGTCGACCTGCACTGAAAGCGGATTCCGATGCTACTGTGGACATCGACACAGCTAAAATATCTCGTGCAATGGCAGACATAACAGGATATTGATTTTTAACACTCTTCCACCAAGCTAATACATCTAGATTTTCTATTTGATCTTCATCATATGCAGAATGAAGATCGTTTCATAAATAAAATTCCAATTCATTACTTAAAGATGACGAAGATGATGAAGCATGTGCGTGTCTTTTAATGAATGAAAAAATAGATGACGAACGAGATCTAGAAGAAGAAGCAGAGCTTTGAATAGGTATTCTAGATCCACAAATTTTATCATATATAAATAATAAATATCATTAAGAAGTCGTGTTACCTCATCTTTAGCAGGTTCAGGATTTTGATTCATGTTTTCATAATATTGATCAATTAAAAAAATTACACCATTTAATTTAACTCTAGGATCAAAAACAGCAGCTAAGTTATGCAATGGACATATCCTATTCCAATATTCATTCCATTTAGTTTCCATATTATGTATAATAGGCATTAAAACTTCATGATATCTATATTCTTTAAATTTTTCACTAATTACATATGCTTTTTGTAAAAATGAACAAGAAGTTGGATAATAAATACCTGAAAGAATATTTGTAGCATCATAAAAAGTAACCAAAAAATCTTCTAAAATTTTACCTTGATTCCAATCAGCTTCAGTCAATGTAAATCCTAATCCACGCTCATTAATATAAGCACTTAATAAGTTCTTATATGGGTATGCATCATGTATCATGGCATAGGTACTATTCCAACGAGTTATTACGTCAAGTTTAAATTTTTTAAAACGTTTACCATGATCTACACATAATTGTTTAAATTCTTGAAGTCTTGACCTTGAAGCATGAATAAAAGAAACAGCATTTCTAATTTTTGAAATAACCTCTTGAATTATGTTCATGCCAGATTGAGCAGAAAGATTTAATATATGACATGCACATCTAATATGAAATAATTGTCCATCTAAAATGGGATGCAAAGAGTCGTTTAATAATGCAACAGCAGAATTATTATTAGATGCATTATCAAAAGTAATTGACATTATTTTATTATTAATATTATATGAGCATGCAGTTTGATAAATAATATTTGAAATTTGTTGTCCTGAATGCGGAAAATCAAAAGCACGAAAAGCAATAATTCGTTTATTTAATTGCCAATCATTATCAATATAATGAGCTGTAACAGAAATAAAACAATTACTACCTACAGATGTCGTCCAAATATCAGAAGTTAAAGAAATTCTAGTATTTAAATTTGAGAGACTTTCTGTTAAACTTTGTTTCATTGCTAAAAAGTTTGTCATAGCCACTCTTCTAAAGGTACGCCTACTAGTTCTTTTATAAGCAGGTTGTAGGCCTAATTGAACATATCTTTCAAAATTATAAGATTCAGATAAACTAAAAGGTAATTCATCTTGAACTATCCATCTTACCAATAATTTTATTCGATTTTCGTGGTTATATGCAAAATTGCCTACAAGTAATCCCTCTTGTATATTAAGGAGTCCTTGCTGACTGGAATCATGCATCCTATGACTTTCTTGATGTCTTCTTAGATGCCCTGTTCCCCCAGTACTAGAACAACTGTAAAGTTTTGCACATTTTTTACATTTTGCTTTATAGACTCCATCAACCATAATTCTATCGAAATCAATCCAAACATTACTAGTCCTCTTACGAGAAGAGGTTTGACACTCACTGACACTAGCTCTAGATGGAACTTGGAGTTGGGATTGGGGTCCTTGGGGATTAGTTTCCTCATCCTCAGAAAAAGCGTGCATGTTAAAATTACTTTCGTTAAAAGATGCCATATCTAAAATTTTTAATTAATAAAATGCAAAAAAATAAAAACTAACCCACAAAAAGGAATTGAGAAAAGATCAGAGGTGGAAGCGTGGAGCCGAGATTTATGAGCTTTCTCTTGCGCTCTCGCCTCTCAACAAGAATTGATCTTGTAGCACTTGACTACTTGCTTGAGCACTTGTAAGAACACTTGCAAACTAAAAATTAAATTGCTAATCTACTAGAGCACTTGCTGGAAGAGAGAAATAGTAGTAACAGAGGAATTGGTTTGGTGTGGTAAGAATGAGGGAGAGTTCATCTATTTATAGAATTTCTAATTTTTTTTTCTTCCAAAACTACCCTTTGATATAGCCGTTATATGACTGTTGGGAGGGGTAAAATGGTCTAAATCCCTCCAACAGCCTTTAACGGCTATATAGCCGTTAAAAACGGATATAGCCATTTTTAACGGCTATATAGCCGTTAAAAACGGCTAAAAATCTAAATTGATGCCTAGGCACCAGCTATTAGCTGGTGCCTAGGCACCCCTAGGCACCAAAGTGGTGCCTGGTGCCTAGGCACCACACGTGGTGCCTAGGCACCACGTTCCTAGGCACCAGGTGCCTGGTGCCTAGGCACCACAGTGGTGCCACGTGGTGCCTAGGCACCAAAGTGGTGCCTAGGCACCACGTCGCCTAGGCACCAGGTGCCTGGTGCCTAGGCACCACTGTGGTGCCTACTGCCTAGGCACCACAGTGGTGCCACGTGGTGCCTAGGCACCAAAGTGGTGCCTAGGCACCACGTCGCCTAGGCACCAGGTGCTTGGGCACCAGGTGCCTGGTGCCTAGGCACCACGTCGCCTAGGCACCATGTATCCAGGCACCGTACATGGTGCCTGGTACATGGCACCAGGTACATGGGTGCCATGGTGTACATGGGCACCATGCCTAGGCATGGTGCCTAGGTGTACGGTGCCCAGGCACCTTGTACAAGGTGCCTGGGCACCGTTGCGGCGTTGCCGTGCCATGGCACGGGTGGGCCGTGCCATGGCACGGCCCCAGCACGGCCCAGCTGGGCCGTGCTGGACACGGCCCAGCTGGGCCGTGCCAAATTTAATTTTTTTTTTTTAATGGGCCGTGCCTGGCACGGCCCATTAATAAATGGGCCGTGCCAGGCACGGCACGGCAAATTTTTAGGCACGGCGGGCCTGGGCCGTGCCTGGCACGGCATGGCCCAGTGCCCACCTCTAGACAGGAGACGAACTAAATCCTGCATCTGACGCATCTGGTCTCTCATCTCTATAAGCTCCTCCCGAACCTTCTGGCGAAGTTCCTCCTTTAGAGTTCTCCGGATGTCATCTATCTACTCGGGAGGAATATCGCTAGAACCACGCAAACTGGAGCCCTAATGGGGAAAATATCTGGAAGCTCTGGTGCCCAAACCATAGACCCTACGGTCTCGTGGCTGGGCACCAACAGCCTCCAAAAACACACGTCGACTCTCCTCCGGTGAGAGTTCGACGGGCGACCCCCCATCAGTGGAGTCAACCTGCGAAGCCTGAGACTGAAGCTCCTCGACTCGTGCCTTTGAGTTTAAAATCAATGATAAATGAATCAATATATAAAGCTGAATAAAATATTAAAAATTAAATAAATAAAATATAAATCTAATTTCTTACCCCAACCTCTCGTGATCATGTATCGACCCATGAATCATCCTTCCTGGTGTGTGTCGCCCTGAATAGGCGAAACTCACCAGGATCTGTGCCCTCCTTCTCGGACTGCAAAAGCAGAAGAAAGAATATAAATGCAAGTATTTGTAAATGACTAAATTAGTATTTAAATTGTTTATGTTTTCTTACCATACGGCGCCTGTGCTCCTGAATAGAAATGAAACCGACAGTGTGACAGGAGAGGCCCGTGCCACGACCGTCCTTCTCAAATTGACGGTTCATGCTGGCTGATGCGGACCTCCTGATCCATGCCTCGGACTACCACACCTACTGCCAGCTGGTACAAATACCCTCCAGCACATGCCCTGGATGGTCACCCGAACTCCTTCAACGATAAAGCATGTCGGAGTATCGGCGTGCCGCAAGAGCATTCCATGCTACCCTAATGGCATCATGGATAGTCGGGTCCCACGTAAACTTCTTCTGCATTGAAATAAACAATTAGTTTCAGAATATATTAAGATTAGAAAATTTTATATCAGTTATAAAATGTATTTAAAAAGTTTACCTGAAACTCTGAAAAATAAAACTCCCTCATGGCCGCAGATACATGGTGCCAATCGTAGCCACTAGGATCAGCACAGCTCTGAAATATAGAGCTGATCCGGCTCGATACAATATGCTGCTTAATAAAGCTGTTAAAAAAACTAATTAAAATAAGTAATTAACTTAAAAATATAAAATATAGTTACAATTAGTATATACTTACAGCCTATCGGCATCCAATCGAAGTACGGTGCGACCGACCAAAGAAGAACTCTCAGAGGTCTGTGCCGATCGGATAGAGGAAAATACAGCAGGATGAGCGTCGACGCCTGGAGAGGCGAAAGTCTATGCGTCAGGGCTAGTAGTGGGATGTGACGCAGCATGGCTCTGTCCGTCAGGGGTAGATCTACCTCGGTCCGTCGTACTGTAAATACTAAAGATTATTGCAATGCAATATAATTATGAATAATTAATAAACATACAAAAATTTAACACTTATAAAAATAAATCGAAATTGAATGAACCTATATCTTTAATCAGTGTCATTTGTTTTGTGAAATGTTGGTTCAACATCCGATGCCGTATCGGACTGTGATTTAGTTTCATTATCATCGGAAGGAAACCGAACATTTGCATCCTCAATTTTTTGGACATCACCATTTGGATCTCTAAGTGATGTTTTAGGAGCCCTTGTATCGTCCTCAATTGCATGCATTTCCATCTCATCCTCTTGAAATACAGGGCACTCAGTTGATTGACTTGATGAACTCTCATCTAATATGATTGTTGAACGTGGAACGATTTTAGAAATAGCCCACCAATCTCGCTTATCGTTGCGCAAACTTGGATATCCGCAGTAAAACACTTGCTGAGCTTGGGATGCAAGAATGAATGGTTCATATTTATGCAATCTTCGTCGATGGTTTACTTCAACTAGATTATAGTCGTTATGAACCCTTTTACCGATAGGAATTGTCGGATTAAACCAATCACAATGAAACAATACTGTTCATTTCATAGGCCAACCGGGATATTCAACTTTGACCACCTCTACTAACTTTCCGTAATAATCCTGCATATTTGCTCCAGCACTTTCTCCTTTAACACATACGCCCCAATTCTGCATCCCTCTTGAAGATGCTAGTCGTTCAATTTGAAATTTGTATCCATTAACAAAATAGCTAGTATAGGTAGTTACGGTCTTCAATGGCCATTGCGCTAGACATTTAATGAAAATATTGTTGTGAACCATGGACCATTTACCTATAAATTAATAAGCTATTCACAATCAATTTGAAAAATAAAAGCCATTATTGTAATTGATTGAGTGATAGTACTCGCAAATTCATAAAACCAATAAGCGAACTCTATTTCTAACTTCTGCCCAATGGCAATTTGACTGATGCTGGGATCCATCTGTCGTTGTCTATCACAATACATCCTTAAGGGATTATAACAATTAGAACTTCTGTTAGCAATTAAATAGTATGATATTTTACAAGTTAAGGTAGAAGTTCTAATTAAGAAATTAATGAAGTGTACATATACTTACTCAATGTATGGGTCGACTTCTCTACAGTTCATTAGGATGTAATAATGTGCTGCATTATACTCCACATCGCTTAATTGTCTTGACTTCTGCCTCCCAAATGAACGTCCGATACTTTTAAATATTGATATTCTACCGTCAGAAGGTTCTCCTTTATCCACACATATGTCATCATTACGTCCAAGATTGCGGGTCCTCGTATGAACGTGACCCTCAAAGTAATGCGAGGCAAAAGCTAAAACTTCTTCAACCAAGTGTGCATTGCATATAGAACCTTCAACCCTTGCCTTATTCCGCACATTATTTTTTAACTTCTTAAGATACCTATATGTAAAGTTGAAAATATAAATAAACCAACTTCCTCACATAAATAAAATAATATTTGAAATGTCAACATGTATCACTGATTTAGGTGTTTACCTCTCAAAAGGATACATCCAGCGATACTGCACGGGACCAGCTATACGTGCTTCGTATGGCAAGTGAACCGGTAAATGCTCCATTGAGTCAAAAAAACTTGGAGGAAATATTCACTCCAGCTTGCATAAAATAATTAAAATTTCCTCCTCAAGCCTTTCCATGGATACAGAAGTAATGACTGCGGCAGATAACTACTTAAAGAACAAGCTGAGCTCTGTCAATGCCTTCCACACATGTTGCGGAAGCAACTCACGAAAAGCTATGGGCAATAACTGTTGCATGAAAACATGACAGTCATGACTCTTCATGCCAAATAACTTGAGCTTATGCATGTCCACACACCTACGGATATTTGAAGCATAACCATTAAGAAATTTTAATTCTCTAATCCAGTTACATAAAACTTCTCATAAATTTTTGTCAAGAGTGTAACAGGCTTTAGGATAGGTCCCGTCAGCATTCCTTCTCAAATCACCTTTTTTGCAATACTGATTAAGTTCTTCTCTCGACTTTGTAGTGTCTTTGGTTTTTCCTGGGATGTTTAGTACCGTGTTAAATATGTTATCAAATAAATTTTCTCAATATGCATAACATCCAAGTTGTGCCGGATGAGATTTGTGCTCTAATACGGCAAATCCCAAAAATGCTCCGCTTCTTTGAGTTATGTTCTTTATATATACGGCCATTTATTCTATCTGCATCTGGTTCCCAAGCATACCTCAACCCCAAATGCTCTATAGTATCAAATATATCTGTGCCAGACCTAACCGGTTCAACAAATTTTGTGACTCCTTTGTTCTTTCGAAAGGCGATCAAGTTCCGCCTATAAGGATGATTCGAAGGCAAGAACTTTCTATGATTATCAAACCATGACTGCTTACCACTCTTATGCAATGTAAATGCATTTGAATCATACATGCAATGAGGGCATGCCAGACACCCAGAAGTGCTCCAACCAGACAACATTGCATATGCGGAAAGTCACTGATTGCCTACATCAAAGCAGCTCTCATGATGAAATTTTGTTTCATAGAAATATCGTAGGCTATGACTCCTGTTTCCCACAACATTTTCAATTCGACGACCGATCTCGGACCGTTGCAATCGATCCGATCGGTGACGATCCGACGGTTACGATCGATCCAAGCCATGATCGATCTCGATCAACGATGACTGATCTCGGACCGTTGCGATCGATCCGATCGGCAATGATCTGATGGTTGCGATCGATCCAAGCCATGATCGATCCCGGTCAGCAACGACCGATCTCGGACCATTACAATCGATCCGATCAGTGACGATCTGACGATTGCGATCGATCCAAGCAATGATCGATCTCGGTCGGCGACGACCGATCTCGGACCATTGCAATTGATCCAATCGGTGACGATCCGATGGTTACGATCGATCAAAGCCATGATCGATCCCAATCGACGATGACCGATCTCGGACCATTGCGATCGATCCAATCGGCGATGATCAGACGGTTGTGATCGATCCAAGCCATGATCGATCCCGATCGGCGACAATCGATCTCGGACCATTGCGATCGATCCAAGCCATGATCGATCCCGATCGGCGATGACTGATCTCGGATCGTTGCGATCAATCCGATCGGCGATGATCCGACGGTTGCAATCGATCCAAGCCATGATCGATCCTGGTCGGCGATGATCGATCACGAACCATTGCGATCGATCCGATCGGCGATGATCCGACGGTTGCGATCGATCGAAGCCATGATCGATCCCGGTCGGCGATGACCGATCTCGGACCGTTGTGATCGATCCGATCAGAGATGATCCGATGGTTGCGATCGATCCAAGCCATGATCGATCCTGATCGGCGATGATGATCTAAAACCATTGCGATCGATCCGATCGTGACGATCCGATGGTTGCGATCGATCGAAGCCATGATCGATCCCAGTCGGCGACAACCAATCTCGGACCGTGGCGATCGATCCAATCAGCGATGATCTAACAGTTGCGACCGATCCAAGCCATGATCGATCCCGGTCGCGACGACCGATCTCGAACCGTTGTGATCGATCCGATCGGTGATGATCCGACGATTGCGATCGATCCAACCCATGATCGATCCCGGTCAGCAACGATCGATCTCGGACCATGGCGATCGATCCGATCGGCGACGATCCAATGGTTGCGATCGATCCAAGCCATGATCGATCCCGATCGGTGACGATCGATCTCAGACCGTTGCGATCGATTCAATCGGCGATGATCCGACGGTTGCGATCGATCCAAGCCATGATCGATCTCGATCGGTGATGATCGATCTCGTACCGTTGCGATCGATCCGATCGGTGACGATCCGATGGTTGCGATCAATCTAAGCCATGATCGATCCCATCGGTGATGACCGATCTAAGACCGTTGCGATCGAAGCCATGATCGATCCCGATCGACGACGATCGATCTCGGACCGTTGCGATCGATTCAATCGGCGATGATCTGACGGTTGCGATCGATCCAAGCCATGATCGATCTCGATCGGCGATGATCGATCTCGCACCATTGCGATCGATCCGATCGGTGACGATCTGATGGTTGCGATCAATCTAAGCCATGATCGATCCCAGTCGGCGATGACCAATCTAAGACCGTTGCGATCGATCCGATTGGTGACGATCTGACGGTTGCAATCGATCCAAGCCATGATCGATCCCGGTCGGCGACGACCGATCTGACTGTTGCGATCGATCCAAGCCATGATCAATCTCGATCGGTGACGACCGATCTCGAACCATTGCGATCGATCCGATCGGCGATGATCCGACAATTGCGATCGATCGAAGGCATGATCCCGGTCGGCGACGATCGATCTTACACTGTTGCGATCGATCCGATCAGCGACGATCTGACGGTTGCGATCGATCCAAGCCATGATCGATCCTAGTCGGCGACGACTGATCTAAGACCATTGCGATCGATCCGATCGGCGATGATTCGACGGTTGCAATTGATCGAAGCCATGATCAATCCCGATCAGCGACGATCGATCTCGGACCATGGCGATCGATCCGATTGGAGATGATCCAACGGTTGTGATCGATCCAAGCCATGATCGATCCCGATCGGCGATGACCGATCTCGGACCATTGCGATCGATCCAAGCCATGATCGATCCCGGTCGGCGACGATCGATCTCGCACCGTTGCGATCGATCCGATCAGCGACGATCCGATGGTTGCGATCGATCCAAGCCATGATCAATCCCGGTCAGCGACGATCGATCTCGCACCGTTGCGATCGATCCGATCGGCGACGATTCGACGGTTGTGATCGATCCAAGCCATGATCTCGATCGGCGACGACTGATCTGACACATGTACCAAAATTAATTTTTTTAAAATAATTGCAATGCATTTCATTGCATTGCAATGTTTTATTTTTAATTTTGTTATCTTTTAATTATATTTTATAAAATTTATTTAAAAAAAAAACTCTGCAATGCATTATTTGGGTCTCTAAATTAAAAATTAATTTTTTTAATTGTTTGATTTATTGCATCGCTAATGCGTCGCTATTTAACATAATTAATTTTTTTAAAATATTGTGACGCACTGAAATCGTCGTAATATTTTTATTTCATAATAATTTTTAATTTTTTAAAAAAATTATTTTTTAAAAAAATATTATGATGCAATACTTACGTCGCTGAATAAAAAATTATTTTTATTAATTTTTATTTTATTGCATCGCTATTTAATATAATTAATTTTTTTAAAAAATTGCGATGCACTGAATTGCATCGTAATATTTTTATTTCATAATTATATTTCATAAAAATTAATTTTATTTAAAATAATTATGACACAATACTTGCATCGCTAAATAAAAAATTATTTTTTTTAATTTTTTGGTTTATTGTGTCGCTATTTAATATAATTAATTTTTTAAAAACATTGCGACGCACTATGTTGCGTCGCAATCTTTTTATTTCACACAGTGCGTCACAATCTTTTTATTTCAGAATTATATTTTATAAAAATTAAATTTAAAAATATTGTGATGCATTACTTGCGTTGCTAAATTAAAAAATTAAATTTTTTTTGATTATCTGGTTTATTGAGTCGCAAATGCATCGTTAATTGCATCGTAATTTTTTGTTATCGCGGAGGCATCGTAATGTGGTCGCAATTTAGCGATGCAAAGATGCGTCGCTAAATTTGCATCGCTATTTCAGTATTTTCTTGTAGTGGTGACTAGTTAGCCACATAGACAACTACAACATATCACCATATGTCGAAATGCACATTGATTCTCACACTCAGGAAGTAGGACCTTCCTTAACACCTGGAGGACCTACCTAGGTGTTTCTAAATCAGTGGTTATTACCATAGTACTTCTAATGTTCGTGTTCATCTATTTACACTCCTAAGCTTCAATTTACCCAATAGCATATTACCTGATATAGCTAATCCTTTTCTGGTAGGCTAAATTTTCTTTTTCCTTCGCACAGATCTAAGACAATATATATTGAATTTTGTGATTATAATGGTGGGGTTCCATTAATGGGTTAAAAGAAATGGTGAAAGACCATGCATGGTAGATATGCACCATTTGAACAAGTGAAACTACTGGTTTATAGCCCTCTTTGCAAGACAATGCATAACTCTCCTAATGACATCTAATTAAATTCAACATGTTTTGATTTTTCTTAAATTCTTATTACTCCCCATTAATATCTAATTTGATTTATTCAACTTTTAAGTTATTCAGTTATTACCATTCTTAAAATAGTTTTCTGATATTGTTGTTGCAACTGCTTTTATCATTTCTATTATTGCAATATATACGTCCATTTGAATCAATGCACAAATGTAACTTATATTACATAATCCTTCAATTTCTCCCCCCTTGATTACAGATGACGACATGATAATTATGATGGCTTTTCAAACACCAGAAATTAAAGTTTTAGGTTTGACTAAAATATTTGGTAACATTAGTACACGATGCTATATATTTGGTAGCATATTTCCTCAATTGCTAAAAATAGCATATGATTTTATTTTGCACAATTTTATCTCACTCACTTGCAAACTTTTCTTAATTTATTCATTTGAAGTATACTTCTGATTCTAATCTTTTAGAAATACTCAATTGGTATGAATCATAGGGCATCGTGTTGTTCCAGTAGCAGAGTGTAGTCATGAGCCTTTAAAGGTATGACTTTTTACCATTGATACATACTCTTCCATT
Source organism: Calamus simplicifolius (assembly GCA_900491605.1). NCBI lineage: Eukaryota > Viridiplantae > Streptophyta > Magnoliopsida > Arecales > Arecaceae > Calamus > Calamus simplicifolius. The sequence continues at coordinate 244,466 of UESW01001685.1, read as the reverse complement.
TCATCTAAGTATTTCAATTCGTCAACAAAATTTCTTTTTCTAGATTTTATGTTGATAATTTTCTCCTTCAGTTCTTTTTGTAGTTTGCTTCTTTGGATATTATTAGATGATTATAGGTGATAATTATGGTATTAGGTCCACTTTTTAAGCATCTAAATATAGCGGATTTTCATATTTTACTACTTCAAAACATATTTGTGTTTAGACATTTGTGAAGTCACATAGACTTTGCCAAATATTATTATACTAACACAATTTATGCGCATTATATGCTACATATCAACTATTAAAAACCTAGAAAGGCTGAACACATTCATTTGAGATTAGCTTTATATATTATGTTTGATGAGTCATTTATGTCCAAGTTATTAAAAAAGTGGTCTTCTTAAGCCCATTTTTGCCCTTGAGTATCATTTTGCTCCTATTTACCATGCACTTTCAGTCACTGATGCATCTCTGTTTATGCTTGATGATATTTATTGAGGTATTTGACATCTACTACATTAAAGAACATCTAAGCCTTTCACAATGGAAGATTTTGATTTTATAAACTGTATGTGATAATCAATTACCTTATGAATTCCTTGAAAATTCTTTCCTTAGAGTGATTTCATATCTATTTAGAGTTTGGCACATTAAAAAAATTAATTTTTTGCTCGCTTCATGTTAGTTATGGATGTGCTCACCGTCTTTATTGTTAAAATGGCTATTTTGATGATTTGTGAAATTTTTGGCATCATTAATTTTGTTTAATTAATCTAAATCAAAAACTCCAACTCATCCAAAATATCAATTGCAAAAAATGGTCTTAGGATTAGTGAGCATGCAGTGTGGCTGGATTGATACAGTTAAAATGTAGAGATGGACCATTCTGAATGCTCATCTAAATCATTAGAAGATGTTGGAGCCGAATAAGTTAACAAGTTACCAGGGCCACATACGTTCATGTTAGAGCGCACACAATTTTATTGATGACGTTGGGACAAAAGAGAGTCCTAAATTATATATATATATATATATATATATATATATATATATATATATATATAAAGTAATGAGTTTAAATGATTGAATCTACCTTTCATCCAATCAAATGCTAAATAAGATATAATATCTCTATGCATATGATTGGGCGTTCGAGAGAAATGCCTGCACTCGTCACGCATGCATGTAAATGTACTACCTCCATTTTGGTGGGCATCAAATTCTAAAAATCTAAATTCAGTGCCACAAAGTGGATCTGATATATTTTTGTGGGAGACTCGCCGGGATTTACCCTTCCAAGTTATCCTCGATCATTGAGAAAAAAAGGAAAAAGAAAAGAAAAGGAAAAAACTTGTGTAAGCCGGACAGAGATTCTTTAACTCCCGGTGAGAGTTGAGACTCGGACTCCCAGGGCACACAGCCGATACTAGGTTATCGTGGAGATCTTGTCTTTCTAGGGTTCCTATTAGGGACCTTATGAAGGTTTATAGGCTACAGCCTTAGTGCACAAGAGATGCTGCTTGGATTTGAAAACTCCCCATTCATTCCCTGCTTTTATCTGAAAGTTGGTGTGGGACTGGTTTCCTACCTATTCTCTGCTCTTTCGAAGGGGATTGGCTATCCAGGCTACTTGCCTATTGTGCGAGTAGGAGGAGGAGACTTCAGACCATGCCCTCTTCATTTGCCCTAGAGCGAGATGGATATGGTAGAGGATGGGTTATTACTATAGGGAGGATGAGACGGGTTCGGTGTGGCTTCCTTTCCTAGACAAGCTTCGAAGGGCCACCCGGCAACAGGGCGCCCTTTGGGCTGCTACTGCCAATCAGATTTGGCTATTGCGTAACCATCTTATCTTTACTAATGATATTATATCTTTCCACTGGATTGTGTGGAAAGCGAGATCTCTATCTACGGAATTTGCACTTTATTGAAATGCTTTTAATTTCTATACCTCTGGCCACTGGGGTTCCCCTACTACTTCGGCAGCGAATCGCATACGGTTTTCATCTCCTTGGGAGCCCTCCCTCCAGGGTTTGTCAAAATTAACTTCGATGGGAGTGTATGGGAAAGATTAGATGGTTTAGCCTTTATTATTCGAGGGCTTGATGGTGTGTTGCTGTCGGTGGGTGGCTTTGGCATCCTTGACTCCTCTGTCCCTATGCTGAGCTTTATGCAGTTTGGGCTGGTATTTTCTATGCCTCTCTAATTCTTCATGCTTACACCCTTTTCATTGAGGGGGATTCTCTTACTGTCATCCGGTGGCTTCGAAAGGAAGGCTGCAACCATGTTCCTTTCAATCCATTGCTCGATGACATTTGGTCTATCCTTTAGGAAGTTCACAGATCTCAGATCCGATATATCTACCATGAGACCAATTCTGCGGCTGATTGGGTGGCGGCCTCTGTGGCCCGTCATGCTGAATTTTGGATATGGAACCAGGACGACCCCTGTCCTCTTGTACTTGAGCAAATATTGTATTCTGATCTATTTGGGCTGACTCGCACTAGGATTTTGTGATTGCCTACCTATACCCAAAAAAAAATGGTATGGACGATGAATCAATATGGTGCCCATGAAAATATGTAATAATGCTCATGACTACATAACGATGCGGATATAAAGATATTTCTATCCCCATGTCCTCTCTCTCTCCAATTATTACTTATAAATATAGTTTTAAATTTTAAATAAAAAACTTTGCATAGTTAATATTAATCATTCTTATTCTTAGTGTGTTAGTAAACATTTTGATTTTATTTTTATCGATTTAGTTGTAGAAACTATTCATTAAATATTTACCTTTTTAATTATATTAAATTAAAATATATTTAAATAATATATAGATTTTTTTAGTATGATGATGTTGATATTATTATTAGTGATTGAAAAGTAATTATATTTTATTAATGATAAAATTATATGAATTTTGATACTTTAAACTTTCTTTATATTTTGTCGAAACTAGTAAATAGAAATTAATTAAATTTATTTAATTTAAAAATATTTTAAGAACAATTGGTAGGTACAAAGCATGTACATAGCATTATGGATAATAGGATGGATATAAATATTATATATTTTCTATAAATATGGATATAAAATTTTAAATTAATAGTAAGATTGAAATATTATGATATAAATTTTGTTAATAAATATGGAGGATATAAAGATAGCTTCTTCTATACCCATTCTACTCCCTTGCGGTCCTGCACCTTAAACTTTTGAGCTAATAAACAAAAAATTATTGATGTGCAAGGCAGAGCAGAGTTGAGTGGTTTTGAGGTCATCTTGCCTTGCTGAGATGTATGGATCAGCTGAAAGAAAGTTTCTTGGAGAGAAGAAAGTGCGGTTTTCTCTCTTCTCCTTTTTTTCTTTGGATGTTTTCGGAATGCAGGATATCACACTAGGTGTTTCAAGTCAGTGGCTATTCGCACTCTTAGGCTCTAATTTAACCACCAATATATTACCTGATATAACTGATTCTTTTTTGATCTACTAAATTTTCTTTTGGCTTCACACAGATTTAAGACAACATATATTATATTTTTTAATCATAATGGTTGTCAAGTTTCATTAATGAGTTAAAAAAATAAAAAAATTATATATAATAGATATATTTCATTTGGATGACAAGTGCAATGACTAGTTTACAATCGTCCTCTTTGCAAGACAGTGCATAACTCTCCTAATGGCATCTCATTAAATTTCACATGTTTTGATTTTTCTTAAATTTCTATTACTTCTCATTGTTATCTAATTTGATTTATTCAACTTTTAAGTTATTCAGTTATTACCATTCTTAAAAATTTTTCTAATATTGTTATTGCAACTCCTTTAATAATTTATATTACTTGCAATATATACATACATTTGTATCAATGCACAAATGGAGCTTATAGTACATAATCTTTCCATTTCTTACCTTGATTACAGATGACAGCGTGACCATTATGATGGCTTTTCAAACATCAGAAATTAAAGTTTTAAATTTGACTACAATATTTTATAATATTAGTATACAAGATGCTATCTGCAATTCTTTACTATTGACATGCATATTTTCTCAATAACCAAGACATTCTGCATACTAGAATATATGATTTTAATATGCACAACTTAATCTCACTCACTTGCAAAATTTTCTTAATTCATTCATTTAAAGTACTCTCATGATGTTTTAGAAACAAACACATACAACTTAATTATAATGTATATTTTTGATATTTTAGAAATAGTTACCTGGTGCAAGATCGTAGGGTGTCCTCTTATTCCAATAGTAGAGGATAGCCATAAGCCTTTAAAGTAAAGGAATGACTTCTTGCCATTGATATATACTCTTCCACTTCATCTAAGTATTTCAATTCATCAACAAAATTTATTTTTCTGGATTTTATGTCGATAATTTTCTCCTTCAGTTCTTTTTGTAGTTTGCTTCTTTGGATATTCCAAGATGATTATAGGTGATAATTATGGTATTAGGTCCACTTTTTACGCATCTAAATATAGCGGATTTTTCATATTTTACTACTGCAAAACATATTTGTGTTTAGGCATTTGTGAAGTCACATAGACTTGGCCAAATATTTTTATACTAACACAATGCATGCGCATTATATGCTACATATCAACTATTAAAAACCTAGAAAGGATGAACACATTCATTTGAGATCAGCTTTATATATTATGTTTGATGAGCCAATTATGTCCAAGTTCTTAAAAAAGTGGTCTTCTTAAGCCCATTTTTGCCCTTGAGTATCATTTTGCTCCTATTTACCATGGACTTATAGTTAGTGATGCATCTCTGTTTATGCTTGATGATATTTATTAAGGCATTTGACATCTACTGCATTAAAGAACATTTGAGCCTTTCACAATGGAAGATTTTGATTTTATAAAATGTATGTGATAATCAATTGCCTTATGAATTCTTTGAAAATTCTTCCTTGGAGTGATTTCATATCTATTTGGAGTTTGGCACATAAAAAATTTAATTTTTTGTTCACTTCATGTTAGTTATGGATGTGCTCACCGTCTTTATTGTTAAATGACTATTTTGATGATTTGTGAAATTTTTGGCATCATTAAATTTATTTAATTAATCTAAATAAAAAACTCCAATTCTTCCAAAATATCAATTGCAAAAAATGGTCTTAGGATTAGTGAGCATGCGGTGTGGCTGGATTAATACAGTTAAAATGTAGAGATGGACCACTCTGAATGCTCGTCTAAATTATTAGAAGATGCTGGAGCCGAATAAGTTAACAAGTTATCAGGGCCACATACGTTCATGTTAGAGTGCACACAATTTTATCAGTAATCTGAACGATGGGACAAAAGAGAGCCCTAAATATATTTATATATATATATATATATATATAAGTAATGAGTTTAAATGATTGAATCTATCTTTCATCCAATCAAATGCTAAACAAGATATAATATCTCTATCATATGATTGGGCGTTCGAGAGAAATGCATGCACTCATCATGCATGTAAATGATCTAATATATTTTTGTGGGTGACTTGTGGGAGACTCGCCAGGATTTACCCTTCCAAGTTATCCTCGTTCATTGAGAAAAAAAAAGAAAAAAAAAAAAGAAAAAAAAAAACTAGTGTAAGCCACACTGGGATTCTTGAACTCCCGGTGAGAGTTGAGACTCGACCTCGAGATATATATATATATATATATATATATATAAACATGGGCACCACGCTACCTGTGTTGACTGAGTCAATAGCTCGAGCCCAAGCAGGACTGGGTTTCTGGGAGCCTTGCTGACTCCGGCTGAGATTAGGAATCTGGAGCCTTGCTGACTCCCGGCGAGATTAGGAGTCCCACTTTCGATCGAATAGGAGGGGCCAAAGGCTCCTCTATTTAAGACTCCCTTGTCTTCATGTCACCAACATCCATTCTTTTTTCCTCTGTTGAAGTGGATGCAGGAATTAAGAAAGAAGATGGAATCAAGAGGTAAGAAGGTTGATGAAGTCCATCTCCTACGCATGATTCCTCGATGGGTGATGGAGTTGGTAGAGAATCATGGAACCGAACCATCCTTCATCATGGCCAAAAAGCTTACTAAGACCGACGTCGACCGCAATCAAAATCGCCTCCTCATCAACGGCGATTTTGTGAAGGCCCGTCTCATCCCTTTTCTCACTGATGAGGAGAATGTCGCTGCCAACCTTCTCGACTATGGGCTAAAGCGCAAGAAAGCGAGCACCGGAGCCGAACACCTTAAAGAAAGAAAGCTTAAGAAGATGAAGACGGTCGAGGCCGGCGACTGAGTCAAAGAACAACCAATGGGAGAGGCTACCAAAGAGAAGAAGGTGAAAATGGTCGGGAGGGAGCATGGAGGGCTGCGTGTGTCGGTGTACGTGGGAACCAACAAATGGAGGGCATACGTGATGCTGTCCCGTTGGGATGCCTCCAACGGCACCATTCTCAAGGGGAGCGAGTACACAAGATATTTTGCCAAATAGGGGTGCAACTTGGGCCGGGTTCAATCCGAACCCAGCCCGCCGAACCCGATTTACAACAGTGTTTAAACTCATCTTTGCCAACCTGAACCCGAAAGACCTGGATTTAACCCGGCCCGATTTACAATTGACCCGGGTTAGGGTTGACCGCAACCCGAACCCGAGATAACCCGAACCCGTGGGTTACCCGAATGGGGGTAGCTTATCGGTACCAAATTTTTGGGGGCGTTGAAGATGCCAATCGGATCGGATGAGATGGCCAACTTGAGGGCAAGAAGGGCAAGGCCGTCAATCACAGGCAAGAAAAAGGACAAATATAAAGGTGGACCATCCGCACATTTAGTTTCACTTTCCACATCCTTCTCTTCTTTGTTTACGGCACCTCCTTCTCTTTTTTGTTTCAGGTAAGATTTTTTTTAATACAATATTAAAGCCCCGAGTCTAGCTTATACGTTCAGCAAGGAATTTTGGTTTCTCATCTTTGGGATCCATAATTCGGTGTTTATTTACTTTCGAAAAAGCATTTTATTTTTTATTTTTTTCTCATCAACCTGAATTCCAATCCGAAACTCAACCCGAACCCGATTTTTAAAAATAGGATTAGGGTTGAGGTTTTCCAAATAGGGTTAGGGTTGATATTTTACGAATAGAGTTAGGGTTAGGGTTGAAAGAAACCCAAGTTTCATAAGCCCGAGTTGCATCCCTATTGCCAAATGGTTTGGTGCTAAGGAGGGCGACGAGGTGGAGCTATGGGGATTTCGGGGAGAGATGGGGAGAGCATGCTTCGTGCTTCACAAGAAGAAGAGCTCTTGAGCGAGCCCATGCCAGGGTGAAGGACAATTTTTCGATTTATTCCAACTGATGAACTTTTTTTTTTCTTCTTTTTCCCAGCAAACCAATTGTACAGCAAACCAGCTGTACATGCTGAGCTCACGTTCAAAAAATCTGAGCTCTATGAAGTTTCAGACGTCTATAAATTTTGTTATTTTATAACACCTGTCAAAAAGAGATGCGCTTATGAACTTCAATGATTTTGCTTGAAGAAATAAATCCTACAATTCCGACAATTCACTCACCAGTAATCCATGAGCTTCCTTATGGTGGCTGTCCTCCCATTTGCCAGCGGCAGCATACATGTTCGACAAAAGCACATAACAGCTGAATGCATTGGTTCAAGTGAAATCAACTTCTTTGCAGCAAGCTCTCCCAGTACTACATTCCGGTGAACCCTGCAAGCTCCGAGGAGTGTACGCCACACAGTTGCCCTTGCCGGACAGGGCATCCCTTCTATAAGGCTTAAGGCCTCCTCGAGTCTACCGGCATGGCTATAAAGATCAACCATGCAAGCATAGAGCTCCATAGTCAGATTGATTTGGTGATCCTTGACCATTGAATCGAAATACCTCTGGCCTTCTTCAACAAGACCCGTATGAGTACATGCAGTGATCACACCAATGAATGTGATACCATCTATTGCCAAACCTTGAGCTTCCATTTCTCCAAATATCTCAAGCGCCTTAATTCCGTATCCATGCTGAGCATAACCGGACACCATTGAATTCCATGACACATAGAAAGCAATACGAACATATTGAATCATATCAGTATTTACAGTGCAAGGTCCATAATCAGGACCACGTTTTGAGCTTGATGCCTGCTTTTTCTCCTCTAGCCATTTCTTGGCTTTCATAATGGCTAAGTCATGAAGATCAGGTGTACACGCTTGGACAGCAGAAGACCAAGGAGAAATGACATTCAGCTTACTAGCAGAATATTGAATTGATTTAGGTAGTTTCTTATCCTGATTCAAGGATCGCCAGGCTTCTGAAAATGCAATAGCACCTCCAGTAGCCCTGTTTGAAGTTGCCTTCTGTGCTCCATCATCAACAATTTCTGTAAAAGGGGACTCTATAACTCATGATTTTATTATCTCTGTCAGTTTGTTGCATTCATCCCTGGCAAGCAAATATGAGACTCCATTCAGAACTTGACAACTCCAAATGCACTAGATATCATAAAGCATATTTATGCTTCAGTGCTATAGTGCATCTTCTACATATGCTATCTAAAATCAGAAAGAAAATGATCTATCTTATTAATTTTCAATTCTATGCACTCTTTTTTCCTTCGCAGGTCACCAAGCATTGGCTCTTAAAGGATATATGCAATGCAGAAAAACTGACAGATTTATATCTTTTACCCTCTTCTGCACCCAACAATTTCAAAAATTTTATTGTATGATATCTGAATTGCATGTATATCTTTGAAAATTTACTATTTACATATAACCCTTATAAATTATTTCTTTTTACATTTATACCCTTACAAATATCTGATATTGCATTTTACTTTAATAAGATTATATGGATAAAAAAATAATTTATAAGCATATGCATATAAATAGTAAATTTGTGTGGGTATACAATTAGAAAGAAATAATTTACATGGACATACACAAATATAGTAAATTTGTGAGGGTATACGTGCAATTTTAGTTATTTATAAGGACATATATGCGGCGGGGGGTGGGGGGTCGGGGCTTCATTGTATGTAAATAAGATATAGACAGTGAGAATTTGATCCACAAAGCAAGAATGCCAGCAAATATCGTGTACAGGGAGAGGGGAGAGGAACTTGAGGGGCTTGTCAAATATTTTGCATTCGCAATTGATCGCAATTGATCATGGAATAACACTTTTAGTGAACAGTCAACAACATGGAGAAGGAGCTAACATAAATCTAAACTGGATAAAATTACAACAATGATCACATTTAAAGCTACCTTGTGAAGGTCTCTTGCATAAGCAGCTGCTCAGTAACAAGTTTAGATTTGCTTCTTGGGACAACTGCTCGTGACCCCTCCATGCAATTCCTAATTGAACTTGGCCTATTTCCTCCCTAATCATATGTTAATAGAAAAAAAAAAAAGGAGACTTCGATCATTATCCAAGTTAAATGAATCTCTCCAGTACTTACTACTAATAAAGACAAAGTAATAGCCAGCAGTACTTGCTAACTTTATTTGCCAAATCGTCAAAAGCAGTGATAATTATAAATCACTAACAAAAAGTTATAACCGTTACTTTTTGTTAGTGATTTATAATTATCACTGCTTTTGATGATTTGGCAAATAAAGTTAGCAAGTACTGCTGACTATTACTTTGTCTTTATTAGTAGTAAGTACTGGAGAGATTCATTTAACTTGGATAATGATCGAAGTCTCTTTTTTTTTTCTATTAACATATGATTAGGGAGGAAATAGGCCAAGTTCAATCAGGAATTGCATGGAGGGGTCACGAGCAGTTGTCCCAAGAAGCAAATCTAAACTTGTTAGCTGCTTATGCAAGAGACCTTCACAAGGTAGCTTTAAATGTGATCATTGTTGTAATTTTATCCAGTTTAGATTTATGTCAGCTCCTTCTCCATGTTGTTGACTGTTCACTAAAAGTGTTATTCCATGATCAATTGCGAATGCAAAATATTTGACAAGCCCCTCAAGTTCCTCTCCCCTCTCCATGTACAAGATATTTGCTGGCATTCTTGCTTTGTGGATCAAATTCTCACTATCTATCTCTTATTTACATACAATGAAGCCCCCTGCCCCCCACCCCCTGCCGCATGTATGTCCTTATAAATAACTGAAATTGCACGTATACCCTCACAAATTTACTATATTTGTGTATATCCTTGTAAATTATTTCTTTCTAATTGTATACCCACACAAATTTACTATTTATATGCATATGCTTATAAATTATTTTTTTATCCATATAATCTTATTAAAGTAAACATGCAATATCAAATATTTGTAAGGGTATAAATGCAAAAAGAAATAATTTATAAGGATTATATGTAAATAGTAAATTTTCAAAGATATACATGCAATTCAGATATCATACAATAAAATTTTTGAAATTGTTGGGTGCAGAAGAGGGTAAAAGATATAAATCTGTCAGTTTTTCTGCATTGCATATATCCTTTAAGAGCCAATGCTTGGTGACCTGCGAAGGAAAAAAGAGTGCATAGAATTAAAAATTAATAAGATATATCATTTTCTTTCTGATTTTAGATAGCATATGTAGAAGATGCACTATAGCACTGAAGCATAAATATGCTTTATGATATCTAGTGCATTTGGAGTTGTCAAGTTCTGAATGGAGTCTCATATTTGCTTGCCAGGGATGAATGCAACAAACTGATAGAGATAATAAAATCACGAGTTATAGAGTCCCATTTTACAGAAATTGTTGATGATGGAGCACAGAAGGCAACTTCAAACAGGGCTACTGGAGGTGCTATTGCATTTTCAGAAGCCTGGCGATCCTTGAATCAGGATAAGAAACTACCTAAATCAATTCAATATTCTGCTAGTAAGCTGAATGTCATTTCTCCTGGGTCTTCTGCTGTCCAAGCGTGTACACCTGATCTTCATGACTTAGCCATTATGAAAGCCAAGAAATGGCTAGAGGAGAAAAAGCAGGCATCAAGCTCAAAACGTGGTCCTGATTATGGACCTTGCACTGTAAATACTGATATGATTCAATATGTTCGTATTGCTTTCTATTTTTCATAATTTCCCTTTTTTGTTTGTATTTGAAAATCCATTCTAGAAGAATTAATTGGTTTGTTTGTCTGAATATGTAATGTGAAAGTGAATAAGTTGATCTTCACCGAGATGAACTTAAGTTGTTAGTTCTTGTTTTCTAATGGATATCATATGAGTTGGGGAAGTGGGACGGCCATTTTTGAAACCTCATCTGGGTGAAACTTATGTAAGCCAATCCTTTTAATTATCACCAAAAGCTTGTAATGGTATCCTTAAACATGTTCGCCAAAAGATGCTTATGTAATTTTGTGAAAACTTCTCATTTTCATGAGCATGATGTTTTTCAAGTCATAATGCATATAGTGTTATATGTTCATTTACCATGAAAAAGGATAAAAGGCATGCTTACGCAATTTTGTGAAAGCTTCTCATTTCCATGAGCATGATGTTTATCAGGTTGATGTTATGTGTTCATTTACCATGCAGAAGTATGTAATATTAGCAATCATAATCTATAGACTTTACCATCTTCTGGTCTGCGCTCTATTTACCCAAGTATGGAATATCATATGGTTTTATTCAATAAGAACAAAGGGAAAGAAGAACCAAAAAAAAAAAAAAAAAATCTCAACTTGTTGGGTGTGTGTCTGTGTGTTTGTGAACCTCTTGCTATGGAACTGCATATTTCCTCTCCAGATCTGTGCATTTATTCTTTACAAGTTTCTCTCTTAGGGACGAGGAGAGGCCCATGTTGAATTTATGTCCTTTCTTGGAAAGGTGGAACGAAGGGGATTTCTATTTTTCCACTGATTTTGATATCTTTTTGTGAAGTTAGTTTTTCTGTTCTGTATCATGGATAACATCCAAGACTCTCTAAGTATGTGCAATGCTTATCCTGACACGTCCTGCTCAAGAGCTGCATCTTTGCAATGCATATTTTTTTGTGCCTGTGCTGTCATGCTATCTTTAAGCCTTAGCAATTCTCTTAGTCAATTGTGAACCAACTTGATTACTCTCCTTGATGCCTTTTTTTTTTTGAATGTTTGCTTAGTCCATGGGATGCAATGTTCGCATGTGTTGCAGTAGTGATATAATGCTCATATTATTAGTATAATTTAGTTTTCAACCTCTCCAGTTTTTAAAAGAATATCTACTAATGGAATTGGCATAAACTTTCTTGAAGGAAACATTTTGCTTTGTAGGCTAGGGCAAAAAAGCTTGAATCCAATTATAATTCGAGTACATACCATGGTAACATTTGATTTGCTGAAAAGTGAAAACTAAATGTCATATAATTTGGAAAATTCTCACAAACTCATCAAATAGACAATAGTTTATTAATTGTAGATCATTATTATGATGTGGATTTCTGGTTTATGCGGTAAAAAAAGAAGAAGAAAATAAGAGCTTGATGCATGTCAGTTGTGGATGGTTGCCAAAGCTGTAATTAGACCTTCTGACACCTAATTTCGTAGTTTGATCTTCTGACTCCTAATTTCATTTAGGTGCATGATATCCTAGAGCTCTAGATAGTGGTCTTCGCTAGCACTAAGACATGGCATATTAGTTTTTACCTTTTTTAATTTTTTCTTCGATCCTTGTTGTAGAAACATGATCATGTTCGTATTACCTACCAGTCATGCGAGGAGCAAAATATTTTCTTCGCTAGGATTATTCAACCATAACATTATCCGGTCATCACAGATTTGTCTCAAGAACATGCTTCTTGCCTCCCTGTTTTCTCCAGGACCAATGCATTTTCTCCTCAAATGTTTAGTTCTTTATTTATTTATTTTTCCATCTTCATTCCTTAGGGGAACTCAAAATGGTTCTTGACAAAAATCTGTGTCTTAACCTTTGAGCCAGTTTTTAAGACCATATGATGCTTATTAATTTAAACTTCAGAGATGTAGTACTGTTGTCTAACATCCTTTTCAAGATCTTTATAATTCCGTCATCTATAATTGGTTGCAGTGCTGCAAAATTTTGAGATAAACTAAGTTATTTTGAATGATAATTGTCTTGAGCTTGGTTATATGTCAGAATTACAGGATTTCTTTTAAAGATGAAGACTTTATCATTGCCATAGTCATAACCATGAAGGGAAGCCACTAGTGTTACTACAATTTGTTTTTGAAGGAAACTCTGATACCTTTTGTATATGTTAACTCAGGTCTGTGCCTCCTCTGTTAGGGTTCCTTGAGATGGTTTTAGTTTTTTTATACCTCTTAACTAGGGTTCCTAAGGAGTTTTTGCTGCATGTGTTTCTATAATTCGGTTGCTGGTTTTCTTTAGCTTGTCCTCATTTTGTGCCTCTCCTATTCTTCATGTAATATAATCATATCTTATTTTTCTTGTTCCTAGTTTTATTACATGTTCATTGGGACATTTTCATTTTTGCCATATACATCTTGTTTGTTCAAAATTTTCCAGCAAATGTATAAAACTAAGGAGAAAAATCCAACAATGTCTAGAACATTTGGTCATGCTAGGAAACTGGTCTGCAAGAGTTCAGCCAAATTTCATGTGATGCATTTTGCATGTTTCTCATTCCTCTCAAATTATTCTTCTCCAGGCAGGATTAGAAAAGCTGAGCAGCTGTTTGTGTTCATTATGAAACTTGTACTTCTACCATTACTCTACAGGGGTCAGAGATGCGCATTCTTTTTGAATTGTTTGGGCTGTGTGATTGGCTCTTACTTGGTTTACATGTCAAGATTGTAAATATTGTATTGACAGACATTGCAGTGACTGTTTTCCCAACAAATTGATTGTGAACAAATTATTGGCAAAGGTTATGCCAGAATCAGGTTTTATTGTCCTGGTATGGAAATGATTAACATATGTTAGTGGGCCTGTGGAGTCTATCTTTCGGTCAAAATTGGCTGAAAACGACTTTAATAACTTGTGCTAATGGGACTATTTGGTAACTAGGAGACAAGACACCACATCAATAGTTATCAAAAATCCTTTTCTTATTTTTGACACAATATGATCATTCTCCTTCTATTCTGATAGCGATTTATTTTTTCCTTGCGTAATATGTTTTTCCATGCGTAATATGTTTTTCCTTTTTGATCTATCCAGATGGTATTGTGCTTTTTCTGACTTGTTTGTTGTGTCTCCTAACATCAATGTAGAAGAAATTTCTGACTGGTTCTATTCTTGATAGCAATGTTCTTCTGTTTGTAATTTTTATACGTCAGCGGTTTACTGTCTGTTTAAATAAGTTTTCTTTGCAGTTTTGAGTTTGCTCGATTTGTAATTTTTTTTATGGTCAGTGGTTTAATATCTGTTTAAATAAGTTTTCTTCTAGTTTGGGGTCTGCTTGATTTTGGACTTCTTGTTGAAGGTTTTCTTCTGTCACGTGTATCTACAGTCCTTAGAGATCTGTAAAAGGCATGTGAGGTACGCAGAAGCCCACCTATTTCATCACAGAAAAGTTTGACTATGAGATTATGTTCTTTCAAAAAAAAAAAAAAGACTACTGAAATTATGTTAATTGTAAATGCTGTATACCCTCTCAAGGCTTTATACTATTATGGAGTTGTGATTATTGGATATTTATGCTTGTATAACGTTTGTTTTCTTTCTTTCTTTTTTAAAGTATGTTATCTATGTTGAGTTTCTTTAGCATCAAGTTGATCGATTTCTAATTTTCTCTGCAAGGGATTGAAAGTGGATCAAGCTCACCTGCAGATTTAGCTAAATCGTACATGCATTCCTTGCCTCCATGGCGATATCCATCCTTACATGGTACTAGGTTTAAGACCCCACCGCCTAGCCAGATGCATCTTTATAGAGATGAAACCACATATGCTACTTTAAATCATTCCTGGTCCTCATTCAAGGTACTTTTTATTGGCAGTTTGTGAAAAAATTGAAAGATTATGTACGGCATGCCATTTTGTGTGCTGCGTAATTCAATTTGTTAACACTAATGGGGTGAAAATGAAAAAATTGATATTAAGGAGAATAAGGTTTGTGGATATTTGGATAAACTATAGACTCAAGTAAGGACTAGAGAGTATTGAAATTAAATAATTCAAATTGAACGTAAAACTCTAGTGTGAACTCAGTTAATGATGATGTCACTTAAGGTGACCAATGATAATTAGACATGTAAACAAACCAGTCTTGAGTGAGCTGGTCCATCTCAAGCTTGGCTCGGTGATTTGCTGCAACATCAACTCGAACTCGGCTCAAGTTCATCACAATCTGGAGTTACTCAAGTTGAGCTTGGCTTATTAATTTAAATTGGTTGTGAATAGCTTATTAATTTATAGGTAAACGGTCCATGGTCCCCAACCGTTAATATTTTCATTAAATGTCATAAGAAGATATTTCTATTTCAATTATTGTATCTTTCACAAACATTGTTTTCTTATTTTTTTCTTTTCAAAATGCATTAAGAGCAAAACGTAGATAAATCAAAAAGTATTAATGAAAGGAAGAATTATGATCGTGCAAGGATATTTAAGGAAGATAAAAGAAACTATTGTACCTAATCCATAAAAAATCAATTTAAACATCTCTCGGATGGTTAAGTGTTACTCCCAATTTGACAGCTAAATGATAATTTAGGAATGCAGCCTACCCTTTTGGCTTTTTCGACTGAAGTAAAAGGACATGGGTAAGCTGATAAATGAAAACCAACTTTCCCATAAAATTTTTCCACCAAAGAACGGAGCCTAAGAGGTAGTAATTAGGGCATAGGCATAAATATAAAAAATAGAAGAGAGTGTATGTTTGAGGACCAACCCATCTTTGCTGGCCCTACAATTGGACTGGGCCTGGTCCATTTGACCAGTGTAATGAAATCACACCCAAAAAAAAAAAAAAGAGTTGACTCAAAGTCAACTTGATGCCCTAAACTAGGTTAACTTGACTAGGCCAAGCCAATGAAACCTAGTTTGAGATGGATTGGGATAATCGACTTTGGCCTTTTCAATGGAACCCAAAGTCCCTCTCTGAGATGAAGGAGGGAACTTCAAGCTCATCTATTTAAAAACCACTCCTCCTTGTAAAAAGAACCACCAAAACCGAGCATCGAAGTCTCCTCTTCCCCCTTGCTTTTCCAATGGGCCTTCTTGTTCCATTAGTGGTGCACTGTTGCAAGCAGTAAAAAGCCACCTTCCTTGCCTTAATCTTTGTAGGATCGATTTTCATCATGAAGCCACTGGACTCGAAGGGGATCACGGCCTACCTTGTTTTGAGGGCTCCAACCCTAGCTTCAAAATTTTGAGAAGCAATGGCCTTCTCCAGCATGACCACTGATGTATAGGGTTAGGACTAGACCCAGCCATCACATGGGTAGGCTAACAGGCCAAGGGTAGTCTAACAATATCAAAGAAAATCTCCCCTCTATTTTACTGATCTACCATCAATCCCTTGTTTATGGGCTTGACACCAACACTGGTAGCTCCCATCACTATTCTTTAACCATAGTTGGCCCAACCACTGACTCCACCTTCTCTACCCTCTTTCCACCTCCCTCTAATGAAGAGCACAAGGGAAGGGGGGCAGCCCATTATCTTCTCTCTTCTTTCTCTCTCTGCTTTCCTCTCTCTTTCTCTTTCCTCTCTCTCTCTCTTCCCTCTCATTCTCTCCTCTTTCTCTTCCTTCACTTTTTTCAATATCTCACATTCTCTCTAAAAAAACTCTCTCTCTCTCTCTCTCTCTCTCTCTCTCTCTCTCTCTAAGCAGACCTTGGATGGACCCTAGCCAAGGGTTCTTCCTTCACTAACCTTAAGGTGCCAATTATGAGCCTAGATCATGCTAGCAACCATATGTTGTGGCACTACCCGCCTTGGCCTTCACGGCATATCTCATGACTCCATCTTTGACCCATATATCACTTTGGTTTTTGAGACCAAATCTATAAGGGGCTATTGTTAGGCTTTTTTTAAAAAAAAATTTCCTGATAATGGAAGGTTGAAGGTGTTCACTCCTGTGATCAAGGTCTTTAATCTTAGCAGAGCCACGGAATTAGAGAATTAGTCTATATGTCTGTGAGTATGAGCAATTACATCTAAAAGACTATAAGTATCTCTGCCTCTAGCATTTTATCATTACATATGCATGCTTTATTTGAAAATTCCTATTGCTCAATTTTATTTGTTTGAAAAGATAGCAATAATATTTAAAATTAAAGTTATGAAAATTATTTATTCCTAGTTTCATATTGCAAAATTATTTTTGTATAGTTCATGTATATTTAAAATGCCTTTCATAGATAGAAAATCATTTTAAAATTTGTGGATTAGTTAGATTTGGTACTGAATTATGATGCATAAAAGAAATTATTTGTGTAAGTAGACTTGGCTACATTCAAATGTAGCTAAGTCACCTTCTGCATCCTTGGATCCACATAGCCACCGCCTTTTTCACTGTTCCCATCTTTGAGATTTGTAAACTGTGGATCCAAAGGTGGAAGAAGTGACTGAATATAGGCTTGGCTACAATGAAATGAAGCCAAGTCTCTTTACACACACACACACACATTCAAATATAGCTAAGTTGAGAATCCGATCACCTTTTCCATTTTTGGATCCACATGGATTTCGAAACCATTCAACCTTTTTCACTTTCTTTTTATCTTTAAGATTCATGAACTGTGGATCTAAGAGTGGGAGAGGTGACTGAATCCAAACTGGGTTACATTCAAATATAGTCAAGTCTACCTTTATATGCCAAAGTTCATGGATTTTTGAAATTATTGTATAACTGAGAAACTAGTTTGATACTAATGTTGTGTTTTCTCTCTCCAATTTGACTATTATTCAGACTCAACCATTAAGGTTGCTCTCATATTTAAAAACATGTTTATTTCAAGCCTCACTAGAACAGTAGTCATTGGCATATGCGTGTACGCTAGTATATTTTCACACTTGTTCAAGAGCATGTTTCATTGGCACATGTTGTGTATACCATTATGTTTTCTCACGTGTGCAGGTATAAGTTTCCTTTTGCATCTAGCTAGTGGGGCAATCCTGATACATGCTACCAGCCGGCATGTTTTATGCATGGGTCAGAGCTAGTTTTTTTTTCAGACCTCACTAGTGGAGAGATCACTAGCACATGATTGTTGTCAGTATGTTTTGTATTCAAGAACTACTCTCTTTCAGCCTTGTCATGTTGATCTTAGTCACACTTGCAGCAACTACAGAGGGCCAGAGTTAAAAAAGAGTTTTTTTCTGAATCGATGCATTAGTTATTTTCATAATTGATGTTATATCCTAGGAAGAATGTTATTCATGAAATTCTATCTTGGAATTGGTAAATTACTCTTTTCCTCAACTAATAAATTACATATAAATTCACATAGTCATGAAATTCTATGCTAGGAAGAATATTACTTGATATGCTTGATCCAACTAGATGTAGAGATTACTTACTGAGGTGCTAGCTCAATATTCTTTCTTGCACTTTTTCAAATGTCTAAGAATACTGCGATCAGGGCCCAGGATGTGTGCTGAAAAGTTAGGAATATTGACTACTCTTCATTATCTCTCTAGTTTAGACTAGTACTTGACAATACTATTATGTTACATTTAATTTTTTATTATTATTATTATTATTACACTAATTCACCACTACTTAGATATTTTCTTTGGATGGCTTGCACACGTGAACTTTGAGAATTCTGGTAGGCCTAGCATATTCTATAGGTTCAACCCTACCGGATATGCGGTTGCTTGCTATGTCTCAGCTTGAGGTGTTGGGTTTAGGCCTTAATAATATGGGTGGTGGAATAAAGAATGGTGCTGGGTTTTGTAATGAAAGAATACCCCCTCGCACAAAGATTCGGTATAGTTTTCCAATTTTTCCATGTTATTTGTTTAATAATTCTAGGTTATAATGCTGTGTTAATTCGCTACAGAGAACATGGTGAATTTTTGAGGGATAGAAAAACAGTAAGCAAGAAAGGGTTTCTTCTTGTCCATTATGGCAGGTCAAAAGTATGCTAGAAAGAAGTTTAATGTCTTTTGACTATAATTTTGCAAAAGGATTTTTGCAGATCCTCATGAGCAGGGCAGATTTTCAGAAGCTAAAGATAGGCATGGTATTAACATTCTATGTTGCATAAGGATTAGCTAAACAGAATAACATTATAAGAAGTAATCATGTTAAATCATCATTTTTCTCCCAAAAAAAAGTTGCTCCCTCATTGCACAAAAGGGGGATGTAATTGCCTAAGGATAATGAAACTGGATAATAGTGCAAGAATTTGGAGTTCAATAACAAAACATGGATTTAAGTGCTGATCAGCAAGGAACAATGCATACCATGCCACTGCCTTACCAGCATGCATGTGCCATGCTCCAATCCTTCTATTTAAAGAAATGGCCATAAATTTATAAAACACTGAAAATTTGTTGACATAAAAGCAAGCGAATTATATGTTTGTTACTTTCAATGATGCAACTGATTCATCTTAAACTTAAGCATATCTCACAGGCATGGACAAAAAATTCCTAAATGCCCCATCCACAGAATGAAAAAAATATGGCGCTTTTTTTTGGTAAGACAAAATGTCCCCCGCCAAAAAAAAAAAAAAAAACTCTTCACATCTCTCCATTATTTGAGAAAATAACAGTCAGTTGTCTTAAAAGGTTGTTGCCCCCAACATCCTAATCATGCATTCTGTTAAATCCAAAAAATGAAAAAGCCTTTTATGAAGAACAGCATAAAGGACCCTAACTAAATTATCGAAGTTCATAAAAAATGACAACCTGGCATTCTCAATATTGTACAGCTTGACCATTTCTTGCAAACTACCATAAACATACCAAGTGCCAAATGAGTTACAAAAGCATGAAATGATAAATTGATGGTAAAATGAAATTAAAATTTTCCATGCAAGAATAAACACCACAATAACACAAAATAATAACTAAAAGCCCCATGGAGACAGACTTATAGAAACAATACCTTTCTGCCATCTTCCAACAGGGGCCTTGATGCTGTGACCAAGATAATTCTCTCGGTGCTTATCAACTTTTACTTCATCCCATTTGAATTCTGTCAGATTAAACAAATAGACACAGTCAAGTCACTCAGTCCAATTCAAAGCCACTTAGTCAAATAATACAAAAGAAAATATAAGGGATAGGCAACATGGATAGTCTACATGAGCAATAAATACTGCTTTCTGATGTAGATGCAAGACAATTAAAGACCTATAAGTAACCGTTCTTCCTTAGTTTCCATGTTGGGCATAGGACCCTCTTTGTACACAAAAATATATATATATACAAAGTTTAGAAGATCAATCAAAAGAACCCCTACAGTGACATAACCATCTACTACTATCATGTAAAAGACAGTACAATCACTAGACTAAAATAACTTGAACCTAAAAGTATTGAATGAAGCATATTGTTGAAAAGCAAAGGCATAAAGTAAAGTAAGTATAATTCCTATCATGCAGCAAAACATAAAACTGGATGAAAAAGATTCTGAACAATTCACAAGATTTATTCCCTGCCTACAGATAATAATAACCAGGTAATTTTTTGCTTAATCAAAAAACCAGAGAATGGCTACTGAAATGATGCAACAATTAAAGTTGCAGTTAAATGTCTTTTTAAATCCAGGCATTGGAAAAGGCCTGAGTATTCGATTCCCACCAAATTCAATGTGCAATTCACCCATGTAATTTGTGTGGAAACACCATGTGAAAACTGGAGATGGAATGCATAAAGAATGTTAGAGAAATGCACTCCAAAGAATCTTAAAGAGTAGAAGTTCAGAGTTCGATTGCTAGAGTCTGAAGGGTAGAAAGTCAAGAGTTTGATTGTTAATAGTATGGTAGTAGGCAAGCAAATAAGAGGAAAATTTACCATTAAGTGGATCATCATTCCATGCCTAAATGACAACCATAGTACATATAGAAAGGTGTAAATTGAGTTTAAAGAAATTATGTCACCATCGCTATCCAAGAGAAACATGGTAGCCTGACGAAGTCTATGTTAGGAGGTTTCTATCCCTCTGAAAAGAAGCAATTAGGTTGAAAAGTTGCTACCACAATTAGCTGTTGGACAGCCATTAGCGGACAAGAGATAAAACTAAAAGCAGTCTCACTTAGTTGCAACCTAATGCATTTACTTTAAGATATGGAAAGGTTTATAGAAATTGTGTTTATCAATTTGATCAACAGAATCCAGATAACAAGGGCAAGTAATTCAAATAGGAAAACAATTTCTAGAGTAGAAAAGTTACATAAGTCTTAAAACAGATTTTATCATACTCCCCTTTTTCTTTTCTGGTGGCATACTATAGCAAGTGTTAAGCAAGTAAAAAAAAAAAAAAAACTAAGCAGCCCTCTATGCATCAATCACAGGCAGGAAGGCCCAGTAACCTCACCTACAGACTTGTGGTATGTTTAGGTGGCCTGAATCTTGGGCTAGCATCTAGGCATGTTGTGCTGTTCGTGCGATTGGACATCTAAGAAGGCTATGTAGGTCAGGTATCCAATAACTTGTAACTCAGATATCAGTAATCTTGATAGGTCTCTCTCTGGCTTCCCACCACAGATAAATTATGCTCTAGTGATGAGAAAGAATGGAGAACATAACAGATTCGGGCACAAGAAGACCCAGGGGAGACCAAGGGCAGGGAAACAAGGAGATTCAATGAAATGGTGGCTGGCAGAAGAGAACAAATGTTTGTAGGGGTTCCCTTTTCCCCCTTTCTAATCCTCTTGTAGCAATATAGCTATTATTTTTCCTTCAATCCATCTAATATCTCTCCATTTTAATCATTTGTATGTTGTTGTTGCCAGCCGTTGCAGTGACTGTGATCAGCATCACCATGGCAATACATTAAGTCGCCCACTCCACAGTGGGTAATGGTTGCTTCGCTGTTGGCGATGGCTGCTTTATTGTTACAGAAAGCACTAATTAGTAATGGTTCTGATGAAATGGGAAACGCCTGTTACCTCTACAATCACCGTGACCTCAGGGCACCTGCCTAGAACATAAAAGACGGACAGCCTCTTGGCTGACAGCTGACTTCACATATTATTTTGTTACATTAGTTTTAAAGTAATAAAATACTAGAAAATTTATTTTTACCTCTAATCTAGCATTGTTGTTGTTATAAGATGCCCTTTACACAAATTTTTTACTGAATAATTTTCATGCATGGAATTTGTCTTTCTCTGATCCATAAAACATATAATTACTTTACAGAAGCAACTTTATATTGGCCAACATGTAGTCTAAAAGATCGACATGTTTGAAATTTCAAGTGATACAAATGTTCAGAATCTGATATTTATTGAAAAAAATAAAGCCTACTGTCAACTTTTATTCTCTCTACCCCAGCCACTTGCAACTAACCTTTGTAGGAAGGCAACAAAACTCAATAAAAGATTAAAGGCAAGTATAAGGGACTTGTCAAACTTTCACTTTCCTTTACAAGCAATTTTTTTTCAAAATTGAACCAAACCATCTAGTCAGCCCAAAACCAATTAGTTTTTTGTTTTGCTTCTTAATTAACCCCAAAATGATTGAAAACATCCAGCTTTGAGATGACACTGCAGGTTGAGGGAGGGTATATTGGTTTCTCGTTATACATCGATTCCCACCAATGGAGCATGAGGATCAATGGGTTTCCTTGCAATAGGGATCAGTTGCAGTTGAAAAGTAGGATCACAAGAAAGGCTTGAGCAGGAAAAGTTAAGCGGGCTGATGCCACATGTAAGTGAAACTAGGATGTGGGGAAAATCAAGATCACTATGGTGCGATATACTTAGGATATCTGGTTTGAGATGGAAGGAGAGAATGATACACTGGTACAAGCTCATGAAGAGAGAAGGGAGAGGATAAAGGGGAAGGATAGCAGGATTGTTTGAAAAGATAGAGTAAAAGGAAGATTGTGCTTAGGAAGTGGAGGGGGGCCGATTGTTAGCAAAGGAAGCGGAGCAAAATGGAAGTAGGAGAGCGCCCAACAGGTAAGGTTTACAAGTAGGACTGAGGAGAAAGGGTGGATTGCTGGGAACAGATCATGGAAAATGAAGAAAGCACAGAATTGAGGGGGGGAAAACAAACATGTAATAAGGATTGTGTTACTCCAAAAATTTAGAAATTGCAAGATCTATGGCCTCCCTAATTCACTCATTCGATTGCTTTCACTGGGGAACACCTATGTACGCTGCATATGATTTATGGATAATTCGATACCATACCCAGGCAGATATAGAACTTTTATGTCTATAATTAACTGAAGAAGATGTTCATATCATAAACAACAATATCATTACACACAAATTCTATCTGAGAAACAAATTGACTATCCAAAGAAACTCCATCTTTAACAATAACCAGTATAATTTAACTAATACCCAAATTGATTGTTTACAGCTCCAACTTGAACCAAAATTTTCAGTTCTATTATAGCCTATTCGACTGCAAGGGGGACAAAGAGATGTATACATGTTTATTTCACTGCACTAGATATAATTTTAGGCAATATGCTAGAATATGTTAAAGAGACAGAAAAACCCTCGCTGGTATCATACCATTCCCACTTTGCAGGCAGAATTTACACCAAATGATGGCAAAAAGAACCGATTCGAGCAGTAATTTGCGGGATAATAGACGAAAAGTGAGAGATATTATAAATGATATTCTGTGGAACAGAAACCCTAGAGAACATTGGAAAAGGAAAATTCTTAGATGGACAGGAGAGGGGAGGACAGCTTACGATCTCGACCGCCTCGAACGCCGCCTCTCGAAGGATGATACATCTCTCCCTCTCTTCCTCCCTTTGCGTCGCTCCCGCTTCGCTCTTTCTTTGTCCGCCCCGCTCCCCCGACCCTTCGACCCTTCAGATGGATAGGAGAAGGCTTTTGGGTTTCGCATCCAGCAGCAGAAAGAAATAGAAGGGTTGGGGTCTCCCCGGTTCCGGGTTAAAACAAACCCGGCTTTGATCCGCTCTCCTAGAAGGCGGACTGGTCTACGCCAAGCGCTCATTTAGCATCACTTTCTTTTAAAATAAATAAATACATCTATTTATCTCCTTAATATTTTAAAATATAAATATATTTATATAATTATTTTATAAAAAAATATAAAAGAGATGATTGCTATAACTATAAAGATTGATGGTCGCAATAAAATGATGTTGATGATTACAGTAATAAAAGTATGAATTTATTAATTTTTATGGTATTAAAAGAAAGTTTTTTATTGTTATTTTAAAAACAAAAATATATTAAAAAGGTCAAAGTATTAAATAGTGGTTTTAAAACTTTTTTTAAAATAAAAAATAAAACAAAAGCAATGCCAAATAGGTTCTAAATGATGAAATAATTTATTGCTTTTAATTTAGGATTAAAGCTTCTTTGTTGTTATTGTTATATATGTGAAATGGATACACATGACTTGAGCATGAATAAGTAAATGGTTAAAGAGAAAAAAAACAAAATATTGCAAGCACTTGTAATTATGTAGTACAAGAAATTTTATAACCTTGCAATTTTTCACATGATAGAGTCCAAAAAAAAAAAAATGAGGTCAATGATTTGGTTGAAATTTTTTTCACATAATTATTGATTTTAATTAATTACATTATTTTAATTAATAGTAAAAGATACTGACAAATGATGTTCTAAGTAAACGTGTATAGTTAGGAAAAGAGCAACTCAAAATCGTATGGCATACTACATCATGCAAGTCTTTCTAATATTCATCTATCATAGTATTTTGATTGTGTAATCATAATTATAGTGGCTACTTTTTCAATGCTATGGAGAATAATGATTGATAATGAAAATATTATACAATATTTTCCTATATTATCATTGATCATATCAAAAATTACTTTTTAATCATTGAATGAATATGGATGGCAATTGGGCCGGATGAGACCAAATATAAGTTGGGTTGGATATTAATTAGATCAAAAATTCAAATTAGAACTTAACCTTTTTATTAAACAAGTAATCTAACTCAACATAAATAAATTGAATCAAGTTAAATGAGTTAATCATCACACCCTATAATGAATGAAAATATTATTTTGCATGATAATTGACTTTTCTTTTCAATAAAGTGGGGGAGTACATCCAAGCATATAGGTTAAACCGTAAATACCAATCGTTTGGAGCATTGAATTAATACCCAGCTTTTTTTTCTTAAACCCAAAATCCTAGCCCATCCAGCTAAATCAACCTAAGATTCAAGCCAAACCCAATTCACTTGACCAATCTGACTTAGATTTAAAAAAAGAAAGAAAAAGAGAAAAGAGAAAGATCATAACTAAGAGAAATCCTAAGAGGAAGATGATTCCTCCCAAACTCTTTCGAATGAGAAGATAAGACTTATTTCTAAGCCTCCCATTTTAACATCATACAAATTCCTGCAAACATTCGTCAAAGGAGAGGCTAGATCTAAAGAGGTTAAGGGAAAGAAAAGAGAGGAAGAGAAATAGTAGTCATCTTTCTCCTCAGTTTAGCCAACATTCTAGCAATACCATCGCACCAATGATTTTTCTTTCCATCCTCTATTGATCTTTGATTTCCCTGAATAAATGATAATGGCTATCAAAATGCAAGGTTTTAACAAAGATTTTGACATACTCTATTCTTACAAAAGAATAGGGCTAGAAGAGCGAACCATGCCTTTTTCCTCCATTCTAGCAATCAATCAAGCTAGTAAGCCCTCTTTTCTACCTCTTCTCCATGTTTTTAATCTTCTAAGGCCCTTAATTTCACTAGTGGACAATCAATGGCCATTAGAATCTAGATTGGAATATGTTCTATTTTCGTAATTTAGCTCTGTTTTGATGAGGGGTCATGGTCAAATTGGAGGCCAATTGAGAAACCATGGCCAATTGGACCTACATTAAAAATAACGGTCAATAATGGCCAATGGTTGAAACGTGAACCAACTGATAAAGACCCCCTTATATTGCCTCGAACCTATGTTCTTATCCTTGACCTTGTTTGGTGAAGAACAACTATTAGATCCATGGTTGTTTGGGACCATGGTGTTGACTAAATGTCACAAGATTTGTTGGTTGACAACAAAGATGACTGATCAGGGTCTCATGTAGTCGAGGACCACCGGATTAAGGGTATGAATTGGCCAATTTTGGCTTGGGTGGAAGCTGGTTCTCAATTGCTTCCAAGTCTATAAAGATATTTTTGTTGAACTTAGGGTTCAATAATACATATTTTGATGATAATAATAAAATCATTAATTGAAGGATCAATGCAATGCTTAAGTTTATGATGATGAGATAGGCACCATGGTTGAGATAAATTAAAATATGAGCAAAAGATTATCTGGCATATATTTAAACTATTGCATGCAAGAAGTTTAAATCAGAGGAAAAATAATACTACAAGAGAATTAAAATATAGCGACGCCCAAATGCGTCGCTAATACGTCGCTAAACATGCTATTGCGACGCATTAGCGACGCAATGACGGCGTCGCTAAGATGATTGTCGCAATCTCAATTTTGCAATTGCGTCGCTTAACAGCGACTCTCTGCGACGCACCAAATGCATCGCAATATATTGCGACGCCACTAAATGCGTCGCAATATTGAGACGCATCCTAAATGCGTCGCTAATTTTAAATTAATTTTTTTAAAATATTTGCAACGAAAAATCTCGTCACAATTGAGTCACTAATTAATTATTATTTTTTAAAAAAATTAATTAGCGACGCATTAGCGACTGAAATTACATCGCTAATATTTTAAAATATTATTATTAAATATTGCGACACATTCAATTGCATCGCAATATTGCGACGCATTTAGTTACATCGCAATATTTAATAATAATTTTAGATATATTAGCGACGCAATTTGAGTCGCTAATGCGTCGTAATTAAATTTTTTTTAAATATTGCGACGCCAGGTCATTGCGTCGTAATATTTAATAATAATATTTTAAAATATTAGCGATGCAATTTCAATCGCTAATGTATCGCTAATTAATTTTTTAAAAAAATAAAATATTAAAAATTAAAACGGTTAATACAATTTCATTACATTTAAATATTGATCGAAACATTCATCACTCATATTGATCCAAACATTCATCATTCAATTTTAAAAATAATTAATATATTAAAATTTTGAAGTTTTCATGTACAAAATATAAAAAGTAAAGAAAAAAATACATCAAAAATCCGCACGATCACGTGGAGGCTGGAAACCCTGCGACATGCGGCTAACCATATCCTGCAACTGACGCATCTCCTCTTGCACGTCTGTAAGCTCCTACTGAAGGCCTCCCGTACGCTGCTCAAACTCCTGCCGAACCTCCTTCCGAACTCCTGACGAACCTCCTCCGTAATAGATCTACGAATGCCATCTAAACGCTTGATAGGAATATCGCCAGAATATCGCGAGCTGGAGGCCTGATAGGAAAAATATGCAGAAGCTCTAGTGCCCAAACCATAGACCCTGCGGTCTCGCGGCTGGGCACCAACAGCCTCCAAAAATACACGTCGACTCTCCTCTGCTGAGAGTTCGACGGCGTCCCCCCATCAGTGGAGTCGACCTGCGATGCCTGGGAGTGAAGCTCCTCGACTCGTGTCTTTGAATTATAAAATCAACAATAAATGATTCAATAAATTTCTCTAAATAAAATTTTAGAAATTAAACAGATACAACATAAAGCTAATTTCTTACCGTAACCTCCCTGATCGTGTATCGACCCAGGAATCGTCCCTCCTGGTGTGTGTTGCCCTGAATAGACAAAACTCACCAGGATCTCCGCCCTCCTGCTTAGACTATAACAACAGAAAAATTGATATTAATGTAAGTATTTTAAATAACTAAATTAGTAATTAAATTATTTATGTTTTCTTACCATACGGCGTCTGTGCTCCTAAATCGAAATGGAGCCCGAAATGTGGCGGGAGAGACCCGTGCCAGGACCGCCCCTCTCAGATCGCGGTTCGTGCTGGCTGATGCGGACCTCCTGCGCCAGCCATCAGACTGCCAAACCTACTGCCACTCATGCCAAATACCTCTGGCACATGCGCAGACGGTGACCCGATGACCTCCAACGATGAACATGTCGGAGTATCGGCGTCCCGTAAGAGCTTCCCATGCTGCCCTAATGGCATCATGGCTGGCAGGGTCCCACGTAAACTTTTTCTGCATTAAAATAAATAGTTAGTTTCAGAATTTATTAAGATTAAGAAATTTTATATCAGTGATAAATTGTATTTAATAAGTTTACCTGAAATTCTGAAAAATAAAACTCCCTCGTGGTTGCAGATACATGGCGCCAATCGTAGCCACTGGGATCCGTATGCCTTTGAAATATGGAGCTGATGTGGCTCGATACATGATGATGCTCAATAAATATATTAAAAAAATGCATGTTTATAAGTAATTGACTTAAAAACATAAACATATATTTTTAATTAGTATATCTTACAACCCATAAGCATCCAGTCGAAGTACGGTGCGATCGACGGTGGAAGAACTCTCGAGGTCTGTGCCGATCGGCTGGATGATAATACCAATGTAGGATCACCGCCGACTGCTGGGAGATCCGAGGCTGTGCGATGTGTGGAGATCAAAACTCTCCATCTCCAAAGCTCATGTGATCTGATGCGGCAGGGTTACATCCCTGCTCACTCCGTCCGTCGTCGGTAGATCTACCTCGGCCCATCATACTGAAAATACTAAAGATTCATGAATGTAATTATGATTAATGATTGATATGTAAAAGTATAACATTTATAAAAATAAATTGAATTTAAAAAAACCTCTATGTTTAGTCGGTTTCATTTGTTTCGTGAAATCTTGGTTCAACATCCGATGCCGTATCGGACTGCGATTCAGTTTCATTATCATCGGAAGGAAATCGAACATTTGCATCCGCTATTTCTTGGACATCACCATTTGGATCTCTAAGTGATGTTTCAGGAGCCCTTGTGCCATCCTCAATTGCATGCATTTCCATCTATCCTCTTGAAATGCATGGCACTTGGCTGATTGACTTGATGAACTCTCGTCTAATACGATTGTTGAACGTGGGACGATTTTAGAAACAGCCCACCAATCTCGCTTGTCATTGCGCAAACTTGGATATCCGCAATAAAACACTTGCTGACATGAGATGCAAGGATGAATGGTTCATATTTTTGCAATCTTTTGATGGTTCACTTCAACTAAATTGTAGTCGTTATGAACCCTTTTGCCCACAGGAACTGTGGATCGAACCAATCGCAACGAAACAATACGGTTTGTTTCATAGGCCAACCGGGATATTCAACTTCAACCATGGCCGTGGCCTAAGACGACGGCCACGGCCGCCGCCGTGGCCGAGACCAAGGGGCGGGGAAAAACCCACCCCTACTTTTTTTTTTTAACGGTGGCCTGGCCACCATGGCCGTGGCGGCGCCTCAGGGTGGGGAAAAAACCCCACCCCATTTTCATTTTTTTTAAACGGTGGCCTGGCAAAAATGGCCAGGCACCCTGCCACGGCCAGCGGTCGTGGCCGTCGTCTCCGGCCATGGCTGCCGCCTCAGGGGTGGGGGAAAAACCCCACCCCAACCATATTTTTTTTAAAATAGTGGCCTGGCCACGGTGGCCAGGCCACCACCGGCCGTGGCCTGAGACGACGGCCACGGCGTCACCGTGGCCGTGGCCTAAGGCAAACGGGAGGGCGGGGGTAGGGGAGGGGAGTGGGGGAGGGGGGCTTACCTCGGTAGAGAGGGACGCCGCCGGGGGGGCTGCCGCCGGTGGTTCCTAGCGCCGGGGGAGAGGGCGGGGGGAGCCGGAGGAGGGACGGCGGCGGAGTAGAGATAGAAGAAAAAGAAGAAGGGACCGGGGGGCCGGGTGCGACTGAGATTATATATTAGGGATTAGCAATGCAATTTTGCATCGCTAATCCCTCGCTATTTTTTTATAATTTATTTTGGATTAGTGATGCAATTATGCGTCGCTAACCCGTCGCTAATTTGGCTTTTTTTATTATTTTCTAGGAAAAATTAGCGACGAAATTATTTGCGTCGCTAATGAGTCGCTAATTTGGCGGCAATGACCGGCAGAAATTTTTTTTTATTTTCTAAAAAAATGCGTCGCTAATGCGCCGCAATATTTTTATTTCATAATTATATTTGATAAAAATTATTTTTAAAAAAAATAATTGCGATGCATATGGTTGCGTCGCAATGTTTTATTTTTAATTTTTTTTATAACATTTATTTTTAAAAAAATATTGTGACGCAATAAATGCGTCACAAAATTATAAATTATTTTTTAAAATTTTTTGATTTATTGCGTCGCTAATGCGTCACTATTTAACAGAATTTAATTTTTTAAAAATTTGCGACGCACTGATTTGCATCGCAATATTTTTATTTGATAATTATATTAGATAAAAAAAAATTTCTAAAAATAATTGCGACATGGTTGCGTCGTAATGTTTTATTTTTTATTTTTTTTATAATATTTATTTTTTTAAAAAAAATATTGCAATGCAACAGATGCATCACAAAATTAAAAATTATTTTTTAAACTTTTCTAGTTTATTACGTCGCTAATGAGTCGCTATTTAACGTAATTTAATTTTTTAAAAATTTGCAATGCAACTCTGCGTCGTAATATTTTTATTTGATAATTATATTTGATAAAAATTATTTTTTCTAAAAATAATTGCAACGCATATGGTTACGCCGCAATATTTTAATTTTAATTTTTTTATAACATTTATTTTTTAAAAAAAATATTGTGACACAAAAAATGCGTCGCAAATTACAAATTATTTTTTTTTAATTTTTTGATTTATTGTGTTGCTATTTAACATAATTTAATTTTTTTAAAAATTTGTGACGCACTGATTTGCGTCGCAATATTTTTATTTCATAATTTATTTGATGAAAATTATTTTTCTGATTTGCGTCGCAACCCGATCCGACGGTTGCGATCGATCGAAGCCATGATCGATCCGGTCAGCGACGATCGATCTCGGACCGTCGCGATCGATCTGATCGGCGATGATTCGACGGTTGCAATCAATCGAAGCCATGATCGATCTCGGTCGGCGACGACCGATCTCGGACTGTCGCGATCGATCCGATCGGCAACGATCTGACGGTTGCGATCGATCGAATCCATGATCGATCCTGGTCGGCGACGACCGATCTCGGACCGTCCTGATTGATCCGATCGGCAATGACCCAACGGTTGCGATCGATCGAAGCCATGATTGATCTCGGTCGGCGACGACCGATCTCGGACCGTTGCGATCGATCCGACCGGCGACGATCCGATGGTTGCGATCGATCGAAGCCATGATCGATCCCGATCTACGATGATCAATATCGGACCGTTGCGATCGATCCGATCGGTGATGACCCGACGGTTGCGATCGATCGAAGCCATGATCGATCCCGGCCAGCGACGACCGATCCCGGACCATTGCGATCGATCCAATCGGCGATGACCCGACGGTTGCGATCGATCGAAGCCATGATCGATCCCGGTCGGCGACAATCGATCTCGGACCGTCGCGATCGATCCGATCAGCGATGATCCGAAGGTTGTGATCGATCGAAGCCATGATCGATCCCGGTCGACGACGATCGATCTTGGACCATCGCGATCGATCCGATCGGCGATGACCCGACGGTTGCGATCGATCGAAGCCATGATCGATCCCGATCAGCGACGACCGATCTTGGACCGTTGCGATCGATCCGATCGGTGATGATCCGATGGTTGCGATCGATCCAAGCCATAATCGATCCCGATCAGCGAGACCGATCTCGGACCATCACGATCGATCCGATCGGTGACGATCCAACAGTTGCGATCGATCCAAGCCATGATCGATCCCAGTCGGCAACGACCGATCTCGGACCGTCGCGATTGATCCGATCAACGACGACCCAATGGTTGCGATCGATCGAAGCCATGATCGATCTCGGACCGTCCCGATCGATCCGATCGGCAACGATCCAAAGGTTGCGATCGATCGAAGCCATGATCGATCCTGGTTGGCGACGACCGATCTCGGACCGTCGCGATTGATCCGATCGGCGATGATCCAAAGGTTGCGATCGATCGAAGCCATGATCGATCTCGATCGGTGACGACCGATATCGGACAGTCGCGATCGAATCGATCGGTGACGATCCGACGGCTATGATCGATCGAAGCCATGATCGATCCCGGTTGGCAACGACCGATCTCGGGCTATTGCATTCGATCCGATCGGCGACGATCCGACGGATGCGATCGATCAAAGCCATGATCGATCCTAGTCGACGACGATCGATCTCGGACCGTTGTGATCGATCCAATCGGCGACGACCCGACGGTTGTGATCGATCGAAGCCATGATCGATCCCAGTCGGCGATGACCGATCTCGAACCGCGATCGATCCGATCAGTGACGACCCGACGGTTGCGATCGATCGAAGCCATGATCGATCTCGATCGGCGATGACCGATCTCGGACCGTCGCGATCGATCCAATCGGCAACGATCCGACAATTGCGATCGATCGAAGCCATGATCCATCTCGGTCGGCGATGACCGATCTTGGACCATCTCGATCGATCCGATCAGCGACGACCCGACGGTTGCGATCAATCGAAGCCGTGATCGATCTCGGTCAACGAGGACCGATCTCAAATCGCGATCGATCTGATCAGCGACGATCCAAAGGTTGCGATCGATCGAAGCCATGATCGATCACATTCGGCGATGACCGATCTCGGACCGTCGCGATCAATCCGATCGGCGATGGTCCAACGGTTGCGATCGATCCAAGCCATGA
>UESW01001685.1:78596-195385 GCA_900491605.1 Calamus simplicifolius | reverse complement strand
CGGACGACCCGATGGTTGTGATCGATCGATGCCATGATTGATCCCGGTCGGCGATGACCGATCTCAAACCGTGCGATATATCCGATCAGCGATGACCTGTCGGTTGCGATCGATCGAAGCCATGATTGATCCCGGTCGGTGACGATCGATCTCGAAACATCGCGATCGATCCGATCGGCGACCATCCGATGGTTGCGATCGATCCAAGCCATGATCAATCCCGGTTGGCGACAATCGATCTCGGATGGTCGCGATCGATCCTATCGGCGATGACCCGACGGTTGCGATCGATCGAATCCATGATCGATCCCGGTCGGCGAGGACCGATCTCGGACCGTCGCGATCGATCCGATCGGCGCCGATCTAATGGTTGCGGTCGATCGAAGCCATGATCGATCTCGGACGGCGAGGACCAATCTCGTAATGTACCGATCGATCCGATCGGCGATGATCCGACGGTTGTGATCGATCGAAGCCATGATTGATCCCGGTCGGCGATGACCGAACTTGGACCATCGCGATCGATCCGATCGGCGACAACCCAACGGTTGCGATCGATTGAAGCCATGATCGATCCTGGTCGGTGACGACCGATCTAGGACCGTTGCGATCGATCCGATTAGCCACGATCCGACGGTTGCGATCGATCAAAGCCATGATCAATCCGGTCGACGATGACCGATCTTGGACCGTTGCGACCAATCCGATCAGCGACAATCCGACTGTGCGATCGATCCAAGCCTTGATCGATCCCGATCAGCGACGATCCGATGGTTACGATTGATCGAAGCCATGATCGATCTTGGTTGGTGACGACCGATCTCGGACCGTCGCGATCGATCCGATCGGCGATGACTTGATGGTTGCGATCGATCGAAGCCATGATCGATCCCGGTTGGCGACAATCGATCTCGGACCATCGCGATCGATCCGATCGGCGACGATTCGATGGTTGCGATCGATCAAAGCCATGATCGATCTCGATCGGCGATGACCGATCTCAGACCGTCAAGATCGATCCGATCGGCGATGACCGATCTTGGACCGTTGTGATCAATCCGATCGGCGACAATCCGATGGTTTTGATCGATCCAAGCCATGATCTATCCCGAACGGCGACGATCCAACGGTTGCGATCGATCGAAGCCATGATCGATCGCGGTCGGCGACGACCGATCTCAGACAGTCGCGATCGATTGAAGCCATGATCGATCCTGGTCAGTGACGACCGATCTCGGACCATCGGAATCGATCTGATCGGCGATGACCTGATGGTTGCGATCGATCGAAACCATGATCGATCCCGGTCGGCGATGACCGATCTTGGACTGTTGCGATCGATCCGATCGGTGACGATCGATCGAAGCCATGATCGATCCCTGTCAACGACGATCAATCTCGAACCATTGCGATCGATCCGATCAGCGATGACCCGACGGTTGTGATTGATCGAAGCCATGATCAATCCCGGTCGGCGACGAACGATCTCGAACCATCGTGATCCATCCGATCGGCGATGACCTGACGGTTGCGATCGATCGAAGCCATGATCGTTCCTCGTTGGCAACAACCAATCTCGGACCGTTGCGATCGATCCGATCGGTGATGATCCGATGGTTGCGATTGATCCAAGCCATGATCGATCCCGGTCGGTGATGACCATTCTCGGACCATCGCGATCGATTCGATCGGCGACGACCCGACGGTTGCGATCGATCGAAGCCATGATCGATCCCGGTCAGTGACGGCCAATCTTGGACCGTTGCGATCGGTCAGATCGGTGACGATCCGACGGTTGTGATCGATCGAAGCCATTATCGATCCGGTCGATGAGGACCGATCTTGGACCGTGTGATCGATCCGATCGGTGACGATCCGACTGTTGCGATCGATCCAAGCCATGATCGATCCCGCTCGGCGACAATCCGACGATTGCGATCGATCGAAGCTATTATCGATCCCGATCGGCGATGACCGATCTCGGACCGTCGCGATCGATCCGATCGGCGCTGACCCAACGGTTGCGATCGATCAAAGCCATGATCGATCCCGGTTGGCGACGGCCGATCTCGAACCTTCACGATCGATTCGATTGTCGACGATCTGGCGGTTGCGATCGATCGAAGCCATGATTGATCTTGGCCGGCGACGATCGATCTCGGACCATCGCGATCGATCCGGTCGGCGACGACCGATCTCGGAATGTTGTTATCGATCCGATCGGTGACGATCCGATGGTTGTGATCGATCCAAGTCATGATCTATCCCGATCGGTGACGATCCGACGGTTGCAATCGATCGAAGCCATGATCGATCTCGGTCGGAGAGGACCGATCTCGTACCATCGCGATCGATCCAATTGGCAACGATCCGACGGTTGCGATCGATCGAAGCCAGCATCGATCCCGGTCGGCGACGATCGATCTCGGACCATCGCGATCGATCCGATCGGCAATGACCCGACGGTTGCGATAGATCGAAGCCATGATCGATCCTGATCGGTGATGACCAATCTTGGACTGTTACGATCGATCCGATCGGCGACAACCCGACGGTTGCGATAGATCGAAGAGATGATCGATCCTGATCGGCGACGATCGATCTCGGACCATCGCGATCGATCCGATCAGCGACGATCCTACGGTTGTGATCGATCGAAGCCATGATCAATCTCGGTCGGCGATGACTGATCTCAGACCGTCGCGATCTATCCGATCGGCGATGACCTGACGGTTGCGATCGATCGAAGCCATGATCAATCCTGGTCGGCGACGACCGATCTCGGACCGTTGCGATCGATTCGATCGGTGATGATCCGATGGTTGCGATCGATGGAAGCCATGATCGATACCGGTCGGCGACGATCGAACTCGGACCATTGCGATCGATCCGATCGGCGACGATCCGACGGTTGCAATCAATCCAAGCCATGATCGATCCCGATCAGTGATGAAGATTCTCGAACCGTTGCGATCGATCCAATCGGCGACGATCTGACGGTTGCGATCGATCCAAGCCATGATCTATCCCTCGGCGACGATCGATCTTGGACCGTCATGATTGATTCGATCAGCGACGACCCGACGGTTGCGATCGATCGAAGCATGATCGATCCCGGTCGGCGACGACGATCTCGGACGGTCGCGATAGATCCGATCGGTGACGATCCGACGGTTGCGATCAATCGATGCCATGATCGATCTCGGTCGGCTGCGACCGATCTCTGACCGTCACGATCGATCCGATCGCGATGATTCGATGGTTGTGATCGATCAAAGCCTTAATCGATCCCGGTCGGCACCACCGATCTAGGTCCGTCGCGATCGATCCGATCAGCGATGACCCGACGGTTGCGATCGATCGAAGCCATGATCGATCCCGATCGGCGATGATCGATCTCGGACCGTTGTGATCGATCCGATCGGCGACGATCGATCGAAGCCATGATCGATCCCGATCGACGACGATCGATCTCGGACTGTTGTGATCAATCCGATCGGCGATGACCCGACGGTTGCGATCGATCGAAGCCATGATCGATCCCGGTCGGCGATGATCGATCTCGAACCGTCATGATCCATCCGATCGGTGATGACTCGACGATTGAGATCGATCGAAGCCATGATGGATCCCCATCGGCGATGACCGATCTCGGACTATTGCGATCGACTCGATCGGCAACGATCCGACGGTTGTGATCGATCCAAGCCATGATCGATCTCGGTCGGTGATGACCAATCTCGGACCGTCTCGATTGATCCGATCGACGATGACCCGACAGTTGCGATCGATCGAAGCCATCGATCCCGGTCGGTGACGACCGATCTCAGACCGT
This sequence comes from Calamus simplicifolius, assembly GCA_900491605.1. NCBI lineage: Eukaryota > Viridiplantae > Streptophyta > Magnoliopsida > Arecales > Arecaceae > Calamus > Calamus simplicifolius. The sequence goes on along the minus strand of UESW01001685.1, from coordinate 191,550 downwards.
CGCGATCGGTCAGATCGGCGATGATCCGACGGTTGCGATCGATCGAAGCCATTATCGATCTTGGTCGGCGATGAACGATCTTGGATCGTCACGATTGATCCGATCGGCGATGATCCGACGGTGTGATCGATCAAAGCCATGATCGATCTCGGTCAGCGATGACCGATCTCGGACCGTCGCGATCGATCCGATCGGCAATGACCTGACAGTTGCGATCGATCGAAGCCATGATCGATCCCGATCGGTGACGACCGATCTTGGACTGTTGCGATCGATCCGATCGGCGACGATCGATCGAAGCCATGATTGATCCCGGTCGACGACGATCGACCTCGGACCGTTGCGATCAATCCGATCGGCGATGACCCGACGGTTGCGATCGATCGAAGCCATGATCGATCCCAGTCGGCAACGATCGATCTCAAACCGTTGTGATCCATCCGATCGGTGACGACCCGATGGTTGAGATTGATCGAAACCATGATCGATCCCCGTCGGCGACGACCGATCTTGGACCATTGCGATCGATCCGATCAGTGATGATCCGATGGTTGCGATTGATCCAAGCCATGATTGATCCCGATCGGCGACGATCGATCTCGGACTGTCATGATCGATCCGATCGGCGACAACCCGACGGTTGCGATCGATCGAAGCCATGATCGATCCCGGTCGGCGATGACCGATCTTGGACCATCGCAATCGATCCGATCGGTGACGATCCGATGGTTATGATCGATCGAAGCCATGATCGATCTCGGTCGGCGATGAATGATCTCGGACCGTCATGATTGATCCGATCGACGACAATCTGACGATTGCTATCGATCGAAGCCATGATCGATCCTGGTCGGCGATGATTGATCTCGGACCGTCGCGATCGATCTGATCAGCAACGATTAACGGTTGTGATCGATCGAAGCCATGATCGATCCCGATCGGCGATGACCGATCTTGGACCGTTGCGATCGATCCGACGGTTGCGATCGATCGAAGCCATGATTGATCCCAGTCGGCGATGACCGATCTCGGACCGTTGCGATCGATCTGATTGGCGACGATAGGATGGTTGCGATCGATTCCAGCCATGATCGATCCCGATCGGCGACGATCTGACGGTTGCGATTGATTGAATCCATGATCGATCCGATCGGCGACGACCGATCTCGGACCATCGCGATCGATCCGATCGGCGATGACCCGACAATTGCGATCGATCGAAGCCATGATCGATCCCGATCGGCGACGACCGATCTCGGACCGTCGCGATCGATCCGATCGGCGACGATCCGATGGTTGCGATCGATCGAAGCCATCATCGATCTCGGTCGGCGACGATCGATCTCGGACCGTCATGATCGATCCGATCGGCACGATCCGACGGTTGCGATCGATCGAATCCATGATCGATCATGGTCGGTGACGACCGATCTCAGACCGTCACGATCGATTCGATTGGTGATGATCTATCGGTTGCGATCGATTGAAGCCGTGATCGATCTTGGTCGGTGACGACCGATCTCGGACCGTCGCGATCGATCCGATCGGCGACGATTCGACGGTTGCGATCGATCGAAGCCATGATCGATCTCGGTCGGCGACGACCGATCTTAGACCATCGTGATCGATCTGATCGGCGACGACCCGACGGTTGCGATCGATCGAAGCCATGATCGATCTTGATCGGCGATGACCGATCTTGGACCGTTGCGATCGATTCGATCAGCGACGATCCGATGGTTGCAATCGATCGAAGCCATGATCGATCCCGGTCGACGATGATCGATCTCGGACCGTTGCGATCAATCCGATCGGCGATGACCCGACGGTTGCGATCGATCGAAGCCATGATCGATCTCGGTCGGCTGCAACCGATCTCTGACCGTCGTGATCGATCCGATCGGCGATGACCCGACGGTTGCGATCGATGAAGCCATGATCGAACCCGGTTGGCCTCGACCGACTCAGACAGTCGTGATCGATTCGATTGGCGATGACCCGACGGTTGTGATCGATCGAAGCTATGATTGATCTCGGTCGGCGACGACCGATCACGGCCGTTATGATCGATCCGATCGGCGATGACCCGACGGTTGCGATCGATCGAAGCCATGATCGATCCCGATCGGCGATGACCGATCTCGGACCATCGCAATCGATCCGATCGGTGACGACCCAACGGTTGCGATTGATCGAAGCCATGATTGATCTCGATCGGCGATGATCGATCTCGGACCATTGCGATCGATCCGATCAGCGATGATCCAACGGTTGCGATCGATCGAAGCCATGATCGATCCCGGTCGATGACGATCGATCTCGGACCGTTGCGATCGATCCGATCGGCGACGACCCGATGGTTGTGATCGATCGAAGCCATGATCGATCCCGGTCGGCAACGACCAATCTCAGACCATCGCGATCCATCCGATCTGCGATGACCCGACGGTTGCGATCGATCGAAGCCATGATCGATCCCGATCGGCGACGATCGTTCTCGGACCGTTGCGATCGATCCGATCGGCGATAATCCGATGGTTGCGATCGATCCTAGCCATGATCGATCCCGGTCGGCGATGATGATCTTGGACCGTCGCGATCAATCCGATCGGTAATGACCCGACGGTTGCGATCAATCGAAGCCATGATCGATCCCGGTTGGCGACGACCGATCTCGGACCGTCGCGATCGATCCAATCGGCGATGACCGATCTCGGACCATTGTGAACGATCCGATCGGTGATAATCCGATGGTTGCGATCGATCCAAGCCATGATCTATCCCGATTGGCGACGATTCGATGGTTGCGATCGATCGAAGCCATGATCGATCGCGGTCGGCGATGATCGATCTCGGATAGTCGCGATCGATCCGATCGGCGATGACCCGACGGTTGCTATCGATCGAAGCCATGATCGATCCTGGTCGGCGACGACCGATCTCGGACCATTGCAATCGATCCGATCGGCGATGACCTGACGGTTGCGATTGATTGAAGCCATGATCGATCCCGATCGTCGACGACCGATCTCGGACTGTTGCGATAGATCCGATCGGCGACGATCGATCGAAGCCATGATCGATCTCGGTCGATGACGATCGATCTCGGAACGTTGCGATCGATCCGATCGGCGATGATCCGACGGTTGCGATCGATGGAAGCCATAATCGATCCCGATCGGCGACGACCGATCTCGAACCATCGTGATCCATCCGATCGGCGACGACCTGATGGTTGCGATCGATCGAAGCCATGATCATTTCCCATTGGCGATGACCGATCTCGGACCGTCGCGATCGATCCGATCGGCGAAGACCCGACGGTTGTGATCGATCGAAGCCATGATCGATCCCGGTAGGCGACGAACGATCTCGGACCGTCGTAATCGAACCGATTGGCGATGATCCGACGGTTAGGATCGATCAAAGCCATGATCGATCTCGGTCGTGATGAACGATCTCGGACCATCACGATTGATCCGATCGGCGACGATCTAACGGTTGCGATCGATCGAAGCCATGATCGATCCCGATCGGCGATGACCGATCTCGGACCGTCGCGATTGATCCGATCGCAACGACCTGATGGTTGCGATCGATCGAATCCATGATCGATCCCGATCGGCGACGACCGATCTCGGACCGTTGCAATTGATCCGACGGTTGCGATCGATCGAAGCCCTGATTGATCCCGGTTGGCGACGACCGATCTCGGACCGTTGCGATCGATACGATCGGCGACGATCCGACGGTAGCGATCAATCCCAGCCATGATCGATCCCGATCGGCGATGATCTGATGGTTGCGATCGATCGAAGCCATGATCGATCCCGTTCGGCGACGACCGATCTCGGACCGTCGCGATCGATCCGATCGGCGACGACCCGATGGTTGCGATCGATCGAAGCCATGATCGATCCCGGTCGGCGACGATCGATCTTGGACCATCGCGATCGATCCGATCGATGACGATCTGATGGTTACGATCGATCGAAGCCATGATCGATCTTGGTCGGCGACGTCGATCTCGGACCATCGCGATCGATCTGATCGATGACGATCCGACGGTTGCGATCGATCAAATCTATGATCGATCACGTTTGGTGACGACCGATCTCAGACCATCGCTATCAATTCGATCGGCGATGACCCGACGGTTGTGATCGATCGAAGACATGATCGATCCTGGTCAGCAACGACCAATCTCGGACCATCGTGATCGATCCGATCGGCGACGACCTGACGGTTGCAATCGATCGAAGCCATGATCGATCCCGATCGGCGACCACCGATCTCGGACTTTTGCGATCGATCCGATCGGCGACGACCCGATGGTTGCGATCGATCGAAGCCATGATCAATCTTGGTCGGCGACGACCGATCTCGAACCATCGTGAACCATCCGATCGGTGACGACCCGACGGTTGTGATCGATCAAAGCCATGATCGATCCCCGTCAGCGACGATCGATCTCAGACCGTTACGATCGACCCGATCGGCGACGATCCGACGGTTGTGATCGATCCAAGCCATGATCGATCCCGATCGGCGATTACTGATCTCGGACAGTCGCGATCGATCCGATCGGTGATGACCCGACAGTTGCGATCGATCGAAGCCATGATCGATCCTGGTCGGTGACGACCGATCTCAGACTGTCATGATCGATCCGATCGGCGATGATCCAACGGTTGCGATCAATCGAAGCCATGATCGATCTCGGTCAGCGATGAACGATCTCGGACCATCGCGATTGATCCGATCGGCGAAGATCTGACGGTTGCGATCGATCGAAGCCATGATCGATCCTGGTTGGCGACGATCGATCTTGGACCATCGCGATCGATCCGATCGGCAATGACCTGACGGTTGTGATCGATCGAAGCCATGATCGATCCGGTCGGTGACAACCGATCTCGGACCGTTGTGATCGATCCGACAGTTGCGATCGATCGAAACCATGATCGATCCCGATCGGCGACGACCGATCTCGGACCGTTGCGATCGATCCAATCGGCGATGATCCGACGATTGCAATCGATCCCAGCCATGATCAATCCCGATCGGCGATGATCCAACGGTTGCGATCGATCGAAGCCATGATTGATCCTGGTCGGCAACGACCGATCTCGGACCGTCGCGATCAATCCGATCGGCGACGACCCGACGGTTGCGATCAATCGAAGCCATGATCGATCCCGGTCGACGACGACCGATCTCGGACCATCGTGATCGATCCGACGGTTGCGATCGATCGAAGCCATGATCGATCTCGATCGGCGACGATCGATCTCAGACCATCGCGATTGATCCGATCGGCGACAATCCGACGGTTGCGATCGATCGAATCCATGATCGATCTTGGTCGGTGACGACCGATCTCGGATGGTCACGATCGATCCGATCGGCGATGATCCATCGGTTGTGATCGATCAAAGCCATGATCGATCTCGGTCGGCGACGACCGATCTTGGACTGTCACGATTGATCCGATCGACGACGATCCGATGGTTGTGATCGATCGAAGCCATGATCGATCTCGGTCGGTGACGATCGATCTCAGACCGTCGCGATCGATCCGATCGGCGACGACCCGACGGTTGCAATCGATCAAAGCCTTGATCGATCCTGGTCGGCGACGACCGATCTTGGACCGTTGCGATCGATCCGATCGGCGACGATCCAACTGTTGCAATCGATCGAAGCCATGATCGATCCCGGTCGACGACGATCGATCTTGGACCGTTGCGATCGATCCGATCAGCGATGACCCGATGGTTGCGATTGATCAAATCCATGATCGATCCCGGTCGGTGACGACTGATCTCAGACCATCGTGATCGATCTGATCAGTGACGACCCGACGGTTGCGATCGATTGAAGCCATGATCGATCCCGGTCGGCCACGACCGATCTCGGACCATCGCGATCGATTCTATTGGCGATGACCCGACGGTTGCGATCGATCGAAGCCATGATTGATCTCGGTCGGCAACGACCGATCTCGGACCATTGCGATCGATTTGATCGGCGACGACCCGACGGTTGCGATCGATCGAAGCCATGATCGATCCCGGTCGGCGACGATCGATCTCAGACCGTCGCGATCGATCCAATCGGCGACGACCCGATGGTTGCAATCGATCGAAGCCATGATTGATCCCGGTCGGCGACGATCGATCTCGGACCGTTGCATCGATCCGATCGGTGACGATCCAACGGTTGCGATCGATCAAAGCCATGATCGATCTTGATCGATGACGATCGATCTTGGACCGTTGCGATCGATTCGATCGGCGATGACCCGACGGTTGCGATCGATCGAAGCCATGATCGATCCCGATCGGCGATGACCGATTTCGGACCATCGCGATCCATCCGATCGGCGATGACCTGACGGTTACGATCGATCGAAGCCATGATCGATCCCGATCGGCGATGATCGTTCTCGGACCGTTGCGATCGATCCGATCGGCGATGATCCGACGGTTGCGATCGCCATGATCGATCCCAGTCGGCGACGACTGATCTTGGACCATCGCGATCGATCCGATCGGCGACTACCCGACGGTTGCGATCGATCGAAGCCATGATCGATCCCGATCGGCGACGACCGATCTCGGACCATCGCGATCGATCCGATTGGCGACGATCCAACGATTGCGATCGATTGAAGCCATGATCGATCGCGTTCGGCGATGACCGATCTCAGACCGTCGCGATCGATCCGATCGGCGATGGCCCAACGGTTGCGATCAATCGAAACATTGATCGAACCCGGTCGACGACGATCGATATTGGACCGTCGCGATTGATCTGATTGGCAACGTCCCGACGGTTGCGATCGATCGAAGCCATGATCGATCCCGGTCGGCGACGACCGATCTCAGAACGTTGCGATCGATCCGATCGGTAACGATTCGACGGTTGCGATCGATCCCGATCGGCGATGATCGATCTCGGACCGTTGCGATCGATTCGATCGGCGACGATCCGATGGTTGCGATCGATCCAAGCCATGATCGATCCCGATCGGCATGATCCGGCGGTTGCGATCGATCGAAGCCATGATTGATCCCGGTCGGCGATGACCGATCTCGGACCGTCACGATCGATCCGATCGGCAACGACCCAATGGTTGCGATCGATCGAAGCCATGATCGATCTCGATCGGCGACGACCGATCTCGAACCATTGCGATCGATCTAATCGGTGATGATCCGACGGTTGCGATCGATCGAAGCCATGATCGATTTCGATCGGCGACGACCGATCTCGGTCCGTCGTGATCGATCCGATCGGCGATGATCCGATGGTTGCGATCGATCGAAGCCATGATCGATCCCTATCAGCGACGACCGATCTCGGACCATCGCGATCGATCTGATCGGCGATGACCCGACGATTGCGATCGATCGAAGCCATGATCGATCTTGATCGCCGACGACCGATATCGGACCATTGCGATCAATCCAATCAGCGACAATCCGATGGTTGTGATCGATCGAAGCCATGATCGATCCCGGTCGACGACGATCGATCTCGGACCGTTGCGATCGATCCGATCGGTGATGACCTGACGGTTGCGATCGATCGAAGCCATGATCAATCCCGATCGGCAATGACCGATCTCGGACCGTCGCAATCGATCCGATCGGCGACGATCCGACGGTTGCGATCGATCCAAGCCATGATCGATCCCGATCGGCGATGACCGATACGACACATGTACCAAAATTAATTTTTTTAAAACAATTGCGATGCATTTCGTTGCATCGCAATGTTTTATTTTTAATTTTTTTATCTTTTAATTATGTTTTATAAAATTTATTTTTTTAAAAACTCTGCGACGCTTTTTTGCGTCGCTAAAAAAAAAATTATTTTTTTTAATTTCTAATTTATTGCATCGCTAATGCATCGCTATTTAACATAATAATTTTTTTAAAAAATATTGCGACGCACTAAAGTGCGTCGCAATATTTTTATTTCATAATTTTTAATATTTTTATAAAATTTATTTTTTAAAAAACATTACGATGTAAGTAAATAAAAAATTATTTTTATTAATTTACTATTTTATTGCATCGCTATTTAACATAATTAATTTTTTTAAAAACATTGCGACACACTGAGTTGCATCACAATATTTTTATTTCATAATTATATTTTATAAAATTAATTTTATTTAAAATAATTGCGATGCAATTAGTGCGTCGCTAACTAAAAAATAATTTTTTTAATTTTCTGATTTATTGCGTTGCTAATGTGTTGCTATTTAACATAATTTAAATTTTTTAAAAATTTGCGATGCACTAAGTTGAGTCGCAATATTTTTATTTCATAATTATATTTTATAAAAATTAAATTTAAAATTATTACGACGCATTACTTGCATCGCTAAATTAAAAAATTAATTTTTTTTAATTTTCTGGTTTATTGAGTCGCTAATGCGTCGCTAATTGCGTCGCAATGTTTTGTTGTCGCGGAAGCATCGCAATGTGGTCGTAATTTAGCGACGCAAAAATGTGTCGCTAAATTTGCGTCGCTATTTCAGTATTTTCTTGTAGTGTAATGAACGAACATCTACCATCTCACTCAAGAATGTCCAAAAAAAGGTTTTGTTTGTAACTTTATTTTTCCTAATGATACATTGTAAAACTTGGTAGAAGAATAAGCACAAAGCTCAAACCCCATAAAAATAAATTAGATTAGATTTTGGATCAAAATTTAATAAAATATAATCATGAAAATTCAAAATCAGATATGGACGATTGACTAGATGTGAGAACAATCAATTGAACTTGATCATACAAAGAATTATCTTAAAGGAAGAAACTCTTTGTTTAGCCTAGCATTTGACCACTATAGGCCAGGGCAGAGAACTGAGGTAGGCTCGGTGGTCGACCACTAAAGCTTTGATAGCCCAATGATCATATTTTATTTGATCATTAAAGTTGTTCTTGAGCTTCAATGACCATATTTTGAAATTTTTATAAAATGAAAACCTGTGGGTTAATTTAAACATGAAAAAATAAGTTGAAATCTATTAGAAAATCTTTGTGAAAAGAGGTTTTGAGCTTAGTGTGCTTCTTTCTCTCTCAACTTTGGAATTGTTGCCAAATATAGCAACCCAAGAGGAGGGATGGATTGTGTTCTTTAAAAAAAATTAATAGACTAACAAGTATGTGCACTTATAAATTTTTCACAAATAAATCAAGTATAGTGTGGTATAGATAATATGCAATCAATTACAAAAAATAGCACAACCAAACACAATAGATTTATAGTGGTTCGGTGCCAAACCCAACACCTACATCCACTCTTTAAGAATCTCTTGGGAATTTCATTAACTCCACTAGCCGACCTGACTAGCAAACTTGTTTATGGGCACAAGCAAGCTTTACATACTAGTCTTTCGAGTTAGTCTTCTTGTTTATGAGCACAAGAGAACCTTACATACTAGTCTTCCGAGCTAGTCTTCTTATTTATAAATACAAGGGGACCTTTCAATCAAACATGGGTAGACCTCTATCCTTACAAGTTTTACAACCGTGAAACGCAAGAACAAGGCATAAGAATATCAAGTATTTGTACAATAAGCTCCTAAGAATGAGCAGATATTAAAAAATATACTTTACAAATGAAGCCTTTTGATGAAGCTTGAATGCTCTTCAAGAGTGGTTGGAGCTTTTCATGCCACGCCAAGGATGATCTTCAAGTGGCTTCTAGGATTTTTAATGTAGCTCTCCAACTATTTCTTCCACAAATAAAATTCTTTTTCTTGCTCTTTTTCTTACTGTTTTCCTCTCCTTTTTCCACTGATTTTTCACTATTTCTTCCCTTCTTTTTCTCCTCTCTTCTCTCTTTCAAATCACTATGCAAATGGGCTATTTGTACATAAAACAAAAAATATAACCATTGTAGATTGTTGTGAGATGAAAAAAATAAATAGCAAAGCAAGAGAACGTTAGAAAATAAATCTGTTGCAAATTTTCTTAACACATCGGTTGACCAATTTTTATATATTGGTTGCCTAGTTTCAGATTCAAAAGAAATTTCAAAGAAAATACCAAGAGCATGCAAAAATTAAACACCCAGGTTCAAGAGTTGGCCGTCCAATGTATAAAACCAGTTGCCTAACTCATGAGCCTAGTGGCCCAAATGGGATATCATTAAAAAATTAGATGCCTAAAGGTTGAGTCCGATCGCCCACAAAAAGACACAAGATAAAATCGGACGCCCAATATTTGAGTCTAGTGTCCAACACCTAAAAGAAAAAAGTTTTCAGGAAAAAGGCCAAAAGCAACTATCAAAAACCGGTCAGCCAGCTCAAGATTTCCGATCAGTCAACTCTTGATGCAAGAGGGTATCAGTAAGATGAAATCGAACGATACACAAATTCGATCAGCCGGTTCAAGCACCCGATCGATCAACTTTTGATTCAAGTGGGTGTCAGGAAAGATGAAACCAAATGCCACACAAATCCGGCCGGTCAATTCAAGAACCCGATCGACCAACTTTGAATCCAAAAATGTTTCAGAGTGGAAAATGTGAGCCTCACAAAATTGGTCTTTCAATTTTGAGAGTTGGTCATCCAATTTTGAAAAGTTGGTCATCCAACTTTGGTCATCCAATGGCCATTTCAAAAATGGTGTCAGAGGAAAAGCCGAGACCAAAATAAAGTTTGGACGCCTAAGACAAGAAGCCAGTCGTTCAAACCAAAAGAGAAGAGCAAGAAAGCCATGGTTTGGTTTTTAATGAAATTTACAGTTTTACCACTGATTGCTTTCAATAGGATTACAGGATTGCCATTGACCGCGTTTAGTGGGATTTACAGGATTGCTTGTAACACTCTGAGTTTTTGAATTCTTGTGTTGTTTTAGGAGATTTATGTAAATTATTCAATTAAAATTATAATCAGGGCTCTTGTAAAGATATCTATATTTTTATGGTAAGTTGTATTAAGTTGGAAGAGGTTGAAATAGAATCTAAAGTTAAAATGTTTTAAAAGCCCTTGAATGAACCTATAATAAAAATGAAAATGAAAAAAAAAAGGAAAATGGAGTTATTGGCTAGCTGCCAATTTTATTTCTTCCTTTATCCGTGACGTCGGCCTTCCCTCCTCCCTATTTGGCGTATGAAATGCACAGTTATTGTGCATTTTATAGGCCAGTTGGGTAGCTAGGGAATTCTAGCCGACTAAATTGAGAAGACCTTTGGGAGTGGGCAAGGAGAAATAGAAGGAAGCTAGCCCAGTCGACTAGCAAAATTTTGCCAGTTGACTGAAATTTTGCCAGTCGACTAATTTAGAAGAGGCTACAGGAAATTTTCAAGAGAAAATAGAGTGAAGCTGGCCCAGTCGACTCGCAAAGCTTGTCAATCGACTATTTTTGAAAAGGCTTCGGGGGTTTATCAAAAAGGAATGGGTTGAAATTTCTTGGTCTACTGGCAAAGTTTGCTAGTTGACTAGAAATGGGAAGGCTTCGAGATTTTTTTTTTATCAAGGAAGTAGAGGTTGAGGTTGTGTTGTCTAATTGACTAGGCAAGTTTGCCAGCTGACTGGCAAGGGAGAGATCTCTAAATTATCAGGGAGAAGTTGGTAGACATCATGGTAGTCGATTATTTTTATTTGAACTGCCTAATACTCATTTTCAAGTTAAGTAATGTGGAGATTTGGATGAAATAGCTGTGAAAGTGGGATTATCAATAACTAAAAAAGTAATTAGGTAGCAACTCAGTGGTGACTATAGACTGGTGTATTATCTCGAGATGGTCCTATGGATGACATCTTGTATGCGATCGACCACTATTGTTCAAGATATTGGTAGATATCCACAGGTTAAGCGTGCTCAGGCATGAGGGTAGGTGACCCCTCGGGAAGTCAATTGAGAAATTCTCAAGGGTAATTTGAAAAAAAAAAAATTGAAGGGCAAAATATAATGGTTAAGAGTGAGCCATATGTATTTCAAAAAGTGTGCATTAATGTCTATCGAGGATAAAATGGTAATTTTGTTGGGCCATTTAAAACCCACTACATAATGCCTTAGCCCTTAAGTTTTCGTAAATCCAGGGAGAAGAGGAAAAATCATGCAGAGAAAGAAAGAAAGAGAAAAAGAAAGAAAGAAAGAAGAAGGGAAAATGGAAGGGAAAGCTTGGGGAGAAGCTGGTTTCCAAGGTAAGCTCTAGCTTCCCTAACCCAGTATAGCATAGATTTTTCATAGATTATCATAGATAAGATAATAGTAGAGGTAATCTAAATAGAGAAAGGATGGAAAAAAATAATGAGATATTAGAGGTTTGAGCATACATGCATTCATAGTTTCAAAGAAAACATTGTATGCAGATGATCCTAATAGTACTGTGTCTATATGATGACCTAGGTCAGAAGGGTTATTCCATGGAGCAGGAACACCATTATTGATTCTCAAATAGGAGTGCTATTTACTGAGGTGAGTGGGTTTCTCATCTAGCAATGAAAATTTTATTTTGAGCTAGTATAATGATGTTAAGACCTAGTCGTGGTATGATATGCTTAGTAGAGGACTATATGTATTTTTAAACCTAAGAAATGAGAACCTAGTATATGATATTCTGATGCATGGGTTGTAATACGTGAGTCTAAAACATGAATTTAAGCCAAGAAGCAAAGTATGAGTTTTGAGCATGAGTTTTTAACGAAAGTATTAAGCTTGGTTTTTGATATATGGATTTCAGATGCACACATGGCATAATTGCATGATAAACTTGTAAAAAGAACATGTTTTGATGTATGTATCATATATATTGAGCATCAGGCAGCTATGGGGCTGATCACCTTATAGACTATGCTGTAACATAAGCATTGCACACTATTATTGAGTGGCATTTCTTACGATTCGATCGTACGATGATCCTCGGGACCAGGAGTGAGTGTACGCTAGACTAGGCCAGTGGGGCAGATTGTAAGTAGCACATGGGGGTAGGAATCATAGCTCAGTGAAAGCTGATTATTATAGAGCCCGTGGAGGCAGAAAAGAAACCCGAGGTTCCAGGGTTAAGGAACAAAGCACTTTGCCAGGTGAACCACACGGATAAGGAGTGCTATTTGTATGGGGATCCTATTGACAGTTTACACACCCATCGAGAGTACATCTGCAGGAGGGCAACTATAAGGTGGTACCTTGGAGGCATCGCTCATAGCCCAGCATTATGAGATTTGAAAAAGAAATGTCAATGGGCAACTCTCGAAAAACATGTATTATGAATTAAAAATGAGCCAGTGGACCAAGTATTTATCCTAGTGGGAACGATTTATATGAGATACCAGTGGACAAATTAGATCCCAATGGGGATCAAAAAAATGAGAAAAGAAAAGTTGGGCTACATAGCAGAGATTTTGTGTTTTATAATAAAATGCATTATTCATGAATTTTTATATAAATGAGTTATTTTTCAGTATAAAAAGTTATTTATAGAGTATTTCAGTGCTAGTATATTGTTGCAAGGATAAGCTAACTTACAAGTTATCTTTTATCATTGTAAAATGGTGTATGTATACAAATATAAAGATATTTGTATGATATTTTAGTTAAAGAGATATATTATTTGAAGAATAAACTATGTTTTACATTATCTGATATCATGTTAAAATGTACTTTAGTTTATACATGTCATATTGTATTTGCATACTATTAAACAGGTGATATTTGTGGTTCTTAATTTCTTTCAGGGTTAGATGGTTATCCAGTCACTAGGACTTAGGTCTCACCCCTCTGTTGTTGACATTTTATTTTTATATCAGTGAGCTTGTTTGGTAGGATTAAGATTAGCGGGATTAGGACCCTTAGCTACTGAAGCCTGTCTGGACGCAAGAGTATAAATGATATTTTTGTACATTGAGTTAGTCTAGGAAAACATTCATGTATATCTATATGTGTATATATAGTAAGATGGGGTAATGTATCAGAATTATTTTGATATGAAAGGACTTATATTTAGAGGGAATTATGAGTATAATGATTGTACTGGTGATTGTGTTATCGATTGTGAATGTGATCTTATAAATTGCCTAAGGATGTCATAGAAACAGTATTGTCTGAGCAAGATGATGTATATGTATTTGAGTAGGATATAAAAAGTTTTTAACATGATGTATTTTTATGTGTATGCTACTTGTGATAATCTGTTGGAGTTCTTTAGGTATTTATAAAGCGCTGTATAAAAGCTAGCAAAACTCTATCCAACTACCACACATATGCAAGGTGTATTGTCGGTCGTCCTAGGAGTGAGGGGGTAGCCGATATTGCTATTGACTGCATTTAATGGGATTTAGACAAGTGTCATACAATACTTTGAAAAATAATTTTCATGTGATAAATCATTCAAGATAAATTTAGTCATTTGAGAAATGAATGAATAAATATTGAGGAGCCATGATAAAACATTTAAACTTGAAAAAACATTTGGACTTGATAAAACATTTGGACTTAGAAATCAAGACTATAGAAGTCTCATGCTTTGAAAAACATAATAAGCACGTATAGTATGAGTAAATACATAATACACATTTGGACATGATATTAGAAAATATAAAACGTAGCTTATTTTTCAAATAATATATATCTGTAACTGAAATATTATACAAGTATTTTTTCACTAGAAAACATCTCTCTATACATGGGTGAATACACCTTTTTAAAATAATAAAAGATAACTTGTAAGTTAGCCTATGCTTGCAACAATATACTAGTACTGAAATACTCTATGAATAACTTTTCTACTAGAAAATAACTCATTTATATGAAAATCCATACATGATGCATTCTATTTTAAAACATATACATTCTTTTCATACAGCCCAGACTTTCTTTATTCAATTTTTGGATTTCCACTGGGATTCATTTTGCCCACTGGTATCTAATAGAAAACTCATCCCCATCGAGATATGCATTTGACCCACTGGCCCTTTATAAAATCGATGCAAGTTTTTTTTTCAAAACTTTATGTTGCTGGGCTGTGCATGAAACCTTCGAGGTACCATCCTAAAGTCACCCTCTTGTAGGTGTACTTTTGATAAGTGTATGAATTGACAACAGAATCCCTGAACAAATAACACCCCTTACCCATGCGGTTCATCCAGCAAAGTGCTTCGTTCTTTAACCCTGAAACCTTGGGTTTTCTCTTTGCCCCATGGGCTATATAATAACCAGCTCTATTGAGCTATGATTTCTATCCCCATGGGCTGCTTACAACTTGCCCCAATGGGTCTGATCTAGCATGCACTTACCCCTAATCTTGGGGATCATCATTCGATCAAATCGCAAGGAGTTGTCGGCTCAATAGTAGTGTGCAATGCTTATGCTACGGCACAATCTAAAGGGTGATCAACCCCATAGCTGTCCGAATATTATGTATGATACATGCATCCAAAACATGTTTTTTGTTTTTATAATTTACTATGCAAATATGCCATGTATGCATTTGAAATCCATGCATCAAAACTCATGCTCGAAATTCATGCTTTATTTCTTTGCTCAAAACTCATGCTTTAAATACAAAATCATTAACATATAGAAGAAGATAAATAATTGTTCGATTATTATTATAATAAATGAAGAGTGATGGATTAGATGATGAGATCAAAAAACCTAATCTAGAAGGGTGGATCCAAATTTATCTTACCAAGCCCATGGTGCCTATCTTAGTCTATTAATAGATTTAACCATCCCACACACATGTAGGATAGGTAGGGTCCATATATCCTTAGGGTTGGGCTATATAGACTTCCTCTTGCAAACCCTATGAAGGAACATAGACTAAACATATGACCGGTGTAGCCAATTCTATGTAACAACTAACGAGAGTAAAAATTGAATGATGGTATGTTTTACAATAGAACTAAAGGTCTCAACAAACCTTTATTTGAGACCTTTAGCTACTAAACGAGCTTTGCAGCATTGATTGATCCATTTGGATTCTTTTTAGTCTCATATATCCATTTGAAGCAAGCAACATTCATGTGTCATTTGTAAGGAACCAATGCTTATGTGCCTTGATATTGTAAAATATTGAATTATTGCACCATAGCCTCTCCCTATTATGGATCTTTAGTAGCCTAATTATAACATGTTACTTTAGTTCAAATATGAGCCATGAGTTTAGCCGGAAAAGTGTGATAAGTGCTTGAGAAGATCAACATTTTAAATATGCAAGATTAGTATCTGGTTGTCATTGAGTGGGTGTGTTGCATATGGATAGAGGTTGAAAGTTTGAAAATGGCTAAACAAGTGGTAGGATGTTATTGGCTAGAAGGTTAGGTTGTTATGGTGGTTGTATAGGGGGTTGCATGGTATAATCATAAGGGTTGGGCGTTGTAGGAGAGGGTGCAATTAGTAGTAGGTCATATGGTTAAAGTGGTGGAGCAACTAAGGTATGAGAATTGTTATATGTTAAGTCAAAAGATTATTAGCGCAGCTGATGTAAATAGGTTCATTTGAGACTCTTGAGTTGGTATTATGGTTTCAATATGGACATCATCAATAGAAAAGTCAGTGTCCATAAAAACAATTTTGGTGGCCTATCACTAAAAGAGCTAAAGTTAGTATGTGATAGAAAATGAGTATATTAGCGGATGATAATCAAGAAGAGATGTGACCAAAAAGCTTTAGTTGCTATAGAAATGAGGATGAAGATTATAGTGTAGTATTATATAGGAGTGTTCATCAAATACCATTAGAATGATATATATATATTGTCAGTTGATGAGTCGAGACATCTCTGGCCTTTATAATGGAAATGAAAATATCAATAAAATCAAATTTTGTATATATAGAAAATAGGCAAAAAATTTAGATGGATCATTAACAAAAAGAGTATAATATTAAACCCAAATCATGATGATATTTTTATTTAAATTAAAAACCGAGGACCATATAATTGCTTGAATCTCTTTAGAAGGATGACCTAAGAGATGATTGCAAAGTTTAAAAGCACTACAATGACTAATAAGAGATTGAGCTTTATCATTGGAAGAGAATTTGAATGGGTAGAGGTTACCTTCAATTGTCCATCGGTAGAACATTCCTTTTAGGTTTCTTCCTCACCCAAAAAACTAATCTCGTTAACAATAAAGTATCATTTATTGTCTTTGAAAAATTTTTGAACAGAAAGGTAGATGTGTGGAGGACAAAGTGGATGAACCAATGTGAGATGTAATCATAACATTGGACATTGTTTAATCCATAGCATTGGGAAGCAAGAGAGAACCCGGTTCAGTTGTCACATGATGAGTGGCTCCCATGTTGATGTATCAAGTGTTGTTATCCAAAATGTTTGATGCCGCGGCAGGCATAAGTTAAATTTTGAGTTGGTTGGTGATTCCGATATCCAAGGTTCAGGCATTGAAAATAAATCTACTCATTTGTGCTGTCTAAAGGATGTATAGTTGATTAGATAAATTTGTAAACCAGTAGAAGTATTATTTGGTGTAGCACCTAAATTGCATTGGCTTTAATTTGGACGTGAAGCTTGTTAGGTCTCATGATGCTATTGTTGATTGTTATTATTTTGGATAGGTAAAGTAATCCTTGCACATGTAGCAGTGTATACTTGAACATGCTTCATTACAAACCAATAAATTATGCAATTCTTATATAATGATAGATGTTATGCATGTTTGTGCATGAATAGTAGATGCAAGTGGGTGGTTTTTGGTTTTATGGAGGGAGACCATCTAAAATATGAATAACTAAAGTAATATTATTAGCACGATTATCGTATTTGTAAATTGATCCATAATCATCTTAAATTGTTGTAGATAGCCTTGCATAGTGAGAGATTGTTTGCAAACCAATGAAGTTGATTTTGAAGTGCTGTGGTATGAGATAGATTTGATGCCCTTAGTATATGAAAGAGTTAAAAGTGATAATATTACATGAATCTATGCTGATAACATTTGGTCCTTCCTGTACTAAAAAATATATGATCAGTGGAGCCATCAATGGTTATACCAACATAGAATTGGCGTCTAGCTCTATGGACATTAGACTAGATATTTTGAAGATTACTAAGGTTAGAGATGGATAGGAGCTGATGAAGATAGATGGAGAAGCGATGAGTTGCTAGTCTCAAAGAAAAAAGTCACAACAATGCTTACTGATATAATATTAATATTAAGGAAGAAAGAGACGTCTTAAATAAATAATCATTTCCTAACAAATCTATTGGGCTGACCACTTATATGTTACAAATACAGCATATGGTGCCACATATAATGCAAGGCCTAATCTCATGGGATTCCTGATTTTATGGGCATATAAGTCAATCGTTCTTATCTTGTTGCATCCAAAATACTTTTGTATTTGAAAAATTCATGCTAATAATAGCATGAGACCTAATTTCATGTGATTCCTGATTTTATGGAATTATAAATAAACCATTCTTATCCTATATAAGAATTTTAGTGGTTTTGAGTTTGAATGACTTTGATTTTGTGGGCCAGTGTTGGTTTATCATGAATTTGATGTACAATTTCTCTTAACCTATACCCACATGATCCGAATAGGGTGGGGGTTGAATTATTAAAAAAAATTAGGAGTGGACCAAGTTAGAGTTCTTGAGTCAAGCCCAACTTTTGCCACCATAAATCCATGGATTGCAAAAAGATATTCTACTTTGCAAACATGAATAAAGAAAAAGTTTTTGTGCATCATCTTCAGTGCATGAAAATGCATATCAAATATGCGCATTTGCTGCATGCACATGCCATGATTCATTAGATCGTGTGCGCATCCGATGCATGATTTTATACATAGAAGGTGATGCACAAAGACTTTTCTCATGAACAAATGCATCCAAGAGTGCATCAGTTGGTGTATGACTATGCATCATCTTCGGTGCATAAAGACTTTTTTTTTGATGAACAAATGTATCCAATAACGCATCATCCACCTTCGGCGAGGCAATGTATAAAGACTTTTTTTCGTCAACAAATGCATCCAAGAGTGCATCATCCACCTTCGGCCTTATTTTAATAACATGGGCTGTTCTCTTCCCATAAGGTTGAAGCGGTGAGACTTTTCTCATGAACAAATGTATCCAAAGAGCGCATCATCCACCTTCGGCCTTATTTTAATGGGGGCTGTTTCCATCCCATAAGGTTGGAAACAACAACGGCTGCCTAAAAGAGATCTTCTTCTCTTTTAAGTAAATTTTGTACTCGGATAATTTTGGGCTGACTCATACAAAAATAGTGTGATCGTCCATCTATATCAAAAAAAAAAAAAAAAAAAAAAAACCTCCTTCCTTCTCCCAAGTCGATCTGCACCGTTGCTTGTTTCTGATGGTGATGGAACAAATCAATTCTCCTGCGATGGGGCCCAATCACAAGGTTGCCCCTGCAAGCAACCCAGGGATCGATTCCTGCCTCACAGGCCACCTTCGGAATTTCCACCCAAGCGGGTTTTCGATAGAGCAAAACGCCGCCGACCACCACAGAACCCGGTCTTTTCTTTATTCCCCCAACTAAACCGGATCTCCTCCGCGCTCGTTATTTAAGCCGGCGAGTTCCCGACCCCACGCCAAGCAGAGCGAATCAGTAATGGCGATGAGATCGGCATTTGGGGGAATTCCTCGCCTGTCCCAATCGGCGGCGATCGCCGGAGGATCCGCTCGGAGGAGCGGTCGCGCCTTCAGCGAGGGGAAGGGTAAGATTCTCAGCGAGGAGGAGAGAGCCAAAGAAAGCGTCTACATTCAGGTTCAATCTCCCTCCCTCTCCCTTCCGATCTTGAAACCATCTCTTCTCTTCATCGCTCGTTCTCGATTGGTCGATCTCTATCTCTCACGGTTTCTTTTCTTTGTTCGTTTGGAGTAGAAAATGGAGAGAGAAAAAATGGAGAAGTTGAAGCATAAGGCGGAGAAAGAGAAGGCGGAGGTGGAGAAGGAGAAGAGCGAGAAGGTATCGATTTCATTCCTATTGATCCGTTCGCTTTTGATTCCGATTTCGGTCGGTTATTGTGCTTGAGAATTTTCATTGACCATTAAGCTTAATTTCCTGCTTAAAAAAAGTTGTTGAAAGGAAATAATTAACCCCCCAAAAAAGAAAATAATTAGCAGTAACAGTGGGTCTGTAGATGATAACGACCATTTGCACATCCGAAACGTAAGGAACTATTTTGGCTTCTGGAGTCGGATCCAAAGTAAAGATCTAACCATTAACATCCTTCTCAGAGTTCTTATTATCTATCGACTACCATTTTATATTTGGCCGTTGTGGCCATAAACCCTAAACAAACAGAATCCAATCCATCTCACTGTTGTACCAACCTACCCAAACTCTTAACAGATTCAACCATTAAGAATGGGTTGCACAATGTCCTCCCAACTCGAAAATTGGGAGAACGTATAAAGTTTGTACAAGCTTACAAATTCATCCATATCAACAAACTGTTTGTTGGGAGAATTTATTAGTTTGCATATCAACAAACTGTTTGTTGATGTCGACAGAACCACCTAAACCCATCCATATCCACGTTCTAGAGACCACAAGCCCGCATGATTCCTACTCTCATGACCAATTCGGTGACAACTCAATCCGATCCATTTTTTTCCACTGGAGAAGAAGGTTTGCATCCTGTGTTCTATGTTGTTGAATGAGTTTCAAGTCCTATTTTATTCAAGAGCGAAGCTTTACTGTCTCTTTAGCACCGTGGTCTCTTTCCTCACATCACCAAGAATTTTTTGAAAGTAAGCAGTCCATGGTTGGCACTGCTGAAGTGGTCATCGACAGAGATATCTTCATCTTTTTTTTTTTTTTGATCTAGGCCTTTTGTTCATTCCACTGTCTCAACTGGTTTGGGAAAGTTGTAGATCTCTTTTATTGTCTCAAAAAATAGCTTCAGGCTATCTAGCTCCAGCAAAGCTTCAAGGTTGGCACAACTAGGTCTTCTATCATAGCCCACAGCACAAACACAAAGCTGTTGTACCTTCCACCTAATATTGGCCCAGTAGAAATCTTGTGCAAAGTACTGGCTTCAAACGGAAATATTTTCACAATTGGAACTCTGATTAACAATGTGTATGTGCTTATGCACTCTGGAAAATGGGGAGAATTCAGTGACAAGAACAAATTGAGTTCTGCTTGTTGGTTATTTTTATAGACCGATCCGGTCAGTTTTCTTGATATGTGCTTATTCCTTTTCTTTCTGAAATTGTCTAATAGAATAGTCATGAATAAATTGTCAAAAATTGAAAAGTTAAATGGTTCTAATTTTGGCACATGGAAATGTAAGTTGGAACTCATGTTTGTTCAATATAAACTCCTGTATGTTCTAAAAACTGTGAAAGCAAAGTTAAATGCCAAAACAATTGAAAATGAAAAAAAGCATTAGAAACATTTGAATAGGATGATTTAATTGTCATTTTAGCTTTATAAGTCTTCATGCATGATGATTCAATAAAAGTTTTTGAAGAGTATGAAACAATTAAATCAGTGATGGAAGCAGAAGCTATAAAGTAATTATACCTATTCTAATATACATGTTCAACTTATCAGCAAGTATAATTGATAAAATGAAATAAGGGGCTAATGTTGTGGAACGTGTAAGTAAGATGCTTGTTATGGCCAAAGATCTGACAGTAGTAGGAAATGAAATTATAAGAAAATGCAAATCTCAATCATCTTAAATAATTACCACCCATCTTGGAAAATGGTCACTGCAGCTGTAAGGTTGAACAGAAAATATCTTTAGATTTAATGGACCTACATGTTCAATTAGAACATCAGCAGGAACTGATGGTTGTCCAACAAAACTAAAAAGTATAATAAGAAATTGAATAACAATAAACGTTAAAGACAAGACTCAATAAAAATTTAGAGGGATTTTAAATAAGGGTGAGAAGACATTTTGCAAAAAACTTCTACTGGATCAATCAAAGAAATGCTTCTTTGTTGGTGGAAATGCAGAACATTTGAAGCAAAACAAGTGGTAAAATTATTGTTGACCAGGACAAAAAAGAAATAAAACAAGTGGTAGAAAAAACTTGTTTGTGTCATGTTCGAGTGCCTTTTTGTTGACCAGGACATAAAAGGCTGGTTGGACAATTAATGGGCAAATCACCACATTACTTGCTTTAGAGACCTCTTTGAAAATTTTGAGGAATTCACAGTAGGTAAGAAGAAGGTTTGCATCGGAGACAACACTTTTTCAAATATTTGGCTTTGGGAACTCATCAAAAAGAATATTTATATTCAAGCTTGGAGTAAAATTATTGGTGGTCACAACCTCTATGCTTGATGTAATTAGTGACAAAAATAATGCACCTTTTTTTGCTTATATTCAAGGTCCCACTGAACCAATGCCAAGACCCATATCGGTTGGCAACTAGTCAGTACCATACTAACATGGTACATGGAACTAGTGCACCTAAAAACATTTTTTTTGTTTTCTTAGTATTTAAGGTTTGGAGTAAACATTTTAATAATTTTTATGGTTAAAATTTACATTCTCGTACTATTTTGATTTCTTTTAAGAGAATATTACTTTATAATCAATTAATCAATGCAATAAAGAATGTAGATCCATATGAATGTAATACAGGACGTATAAAATACATATAATTGAAAATGCATTGATCAAGTAGAGATTATATAACAACATATAGTTCTTCATGGGATTTTTGTGTCACTTGTGGACATTAGGATCCTAATCATCCTAATCATGGTCCGGGCTTGCGATCTGACTCCAAGCTAGATATAGCTCCATCCCTATATCTGATAATCGGCTCCTCCTTGATAGCCACCCTGATACAATTGTGACACTTGTTCTAAGAGTAACTATCTAATCTGAGGGAAGATTGAGGTAGTGAAATCTGATCCTTAATCTAGTTGAGGTGGTGGAGAATAGTAGCTACTCAAATATGATGCCTTAAATGAAAGATAATAATATGGGTCAACCTAACTATGTGGAATAAGATCCAGTGTATAATTTGGATCCAAATATATCCAAGGATCCTATTTCGCATACTATATCATCTGTAACAGCACAATAGTATCCTAAACCACCATGAGTTGCTTGTCTCTGATATGTAATCACATCCTTATGGGCTCTATACATCACGCACCATAGCTCATATCCTGTATCCTGCGCTGCATGAGGAAATTGTAACTCATCAATCATGTGATGTCCATTGCCACCTTCCTAACCACCAAATCTAACATTGCTTGAACTATCATGATCATGATCATTCGAATTATAAGATGATCTCAGCAACCAATCATATGAGGATTCGCTCATCTGATAATCAGTAAATAGACTCATTTTCTACTCTCTCTAATGGAGAGATGCTTTTCATTTCTTTTCCTTTAGTGTGCCCCTGCCCCCTTAGTTTTGTTGCGTGGCTTAATTGGGCCCACCATCCTAACTGTTCCGATCCCTTTAACTAGATTGGGTTCTATGGTGACCTCTTATTAGTGACTCTTTGTCAGGTCTCTGGAAGAATGTTTTGGACATAAAGCCTTGTAATGATGATCATCTCCCTCTGACTTTTATGCTTGCTTTGCTGTCTATGAGCATGGCAGGTGTTGTTTTGCCTATTGCTTAGATACCATCTTAGGCAATCTTAGCTCATCAAGCTCTGGCTGCTATTGCTGGCCCTCAAGCCATTTAGTTGACAAATCACCCTCATCATATATAAAATCTTTATAAAGCAGATAATTATATTTCAGCTCCATCTCCTTTTGCATGTACTTCAATTTATTCCTCAAATTATAGTGTACATATATGAAATTATTAAGCTACTTCTGAGTCAGACAGTTCTTCTATTTGTTATGGTTTAAGGTAAAGACTACTAATTATGCTCACAACTACTAGAGAAGATCATTCTAAGAAGATTTGAGAGGCTATCCATTTGAGATGTTCCGAAGTGGAACCACTGCTCAACTGCAAATGCAATAAAGCAAGTTGTAGATTATAGACTATTTATCATAAAATACTAGATCATTTGTAGTCAGTATCCGAAAAATACTTGGATTCATGCTGTCTACAACTGCCCTATTATTGAAGCTATGGATATCCTCCTTAGAAGCTTTAGTTTATGAAATACATGATATATTGATTAATGATCTGCTTGAATGGATATATTAGAGCATACTGAATATGTAACTCACATTCCCTCAACATTGGCTAGTTATGAACAGATTAGGCTCCATCTTATATATAACATTGTGTAGGGTGGTTAAAAGCTGCTCATCCATTTCCATTCCTGGAACATTATATTGGGGGTAGTCAGTTGCCAATACATGTGGTAAATGCTTTAGCAAATAAACTTGGATTTTAATTTTAAAAATAAATAAACACTGCAAATTATATTAAAATTACTTACTAGATGCAAATATTTACCCATCTAGTAGTCCTACCTTTGCTCGATGATACTCATTGGCATGTTTTGGATCAGCCTATTTGATCTCGATTTTAGTTACCATTATCTTATGACGAAGAAAGATCATTTGTTGGTACCTCTCACTATCGACAGCCCTTATCACTTAATATAATAGTATAGTTGCCCTCACAATCAAATCAGTCTGCTTCTAAAATTGCTAGTTGTTCACTAAGCCCTCTGCATAGCTATCTTCTATGTCATTACGGACTCTCTGGCCTCTCAGCACTCAGAGATATTTGATGTGGGTTAGATTTCTTATTTATAAGGCTTTCAAGTACAACATAATTTGTGCCAAATCAGATGGCTGTTGGCCTTGGTATCTCGCCCCTTGTGCTTCCTCATTAATGACAGAATCCAAGTTTAGTTATATGCAAATTTTATGATGGATTGTGTTGTCTCTACCATTTTATTTACCCTACATATCTTGCCATCATTCCATTGAGTTTGATCAATTTTGCAAAGATAACGATTTGAGCAAATTATGTCCTATTCAGTATAACAAAATGGTTTGACCAAAAGGCATATGATGATCTATGTTAATTTATACATCCTTGCTAAAATTCTTTGTGGGAAGCATTATGTACAAAAATGCACATTTTAAATAGATCCTACTAAAGTTATTGATTTAATCCCTTATAAGCAAAATAGTTGAATGTGATCTATGCTACAACATGCCAAGAAACTAAAATTCATGTATTTTGGTGGTCTTTAACTTGTGTTAAGTCAATGCAAACATAAAAGGGTATGTATTACACTAGTGTGAAAAAATACATGATATAGGATAAATAAATTGTAAAATTACTCTATCAATCATGATTTACGCATGTTAAAACATGAGTAGGTTCAAATTCATTAGGTTTTGACTTTAGATCATAATAACATATCGTATCATGCTATTAAGATGGTTCATTTTGGACACCCACTTGATGGTTAGGTTAGAGGTCACCATAAAGGAATGATGAAATAGATCATATTCAATGCCTTGGATTTTGAATTTGGATGGTTCATCTCAAGAAGTTAAAGTGAGAAGTCAAACTTTCTCTGTGTTTATGTGCATCCTTGACACATACTAAATAATAAACACGCTGTTATCTATATATAAGACTCTTGGATGCAACTTGAGCGAGTCAGGTCAGGTTAGGTTGAGGGCATGCCCTTTCCCAAACCAACCGTTAAATCCCTCAACCCTAACATAACCCAACCTAGTCTTGGATTGGGATTTCTTAAATCCAAAACCCAAACCAACCCAACCCCACAACATTTTAAGCTTAATCTAGGCTAGGTTGGGTTAGCCAAGTGAGGTTTGAGGTTGAGTTGGGTTGTGCCATGGTAATCGGATTAAACTATTTTAAACAAGAAATTTAAGATAAGAGAAAGATTTGGAACATTTTTGTTGGATTAGCACTAGTTGAATAGAGGCTTCACTTATTTTTATATTTCAATGGTACAATTACATAATTTAATAAGATTAAAAATGTAATTATATAAACAAATAAATAATCTATATGAAATACTAGTATGCAATATTTATTTACTTTATGCCAGGTATGGTCAAGTTAAGCTGGGTTGGGATGGGCCAGGTTTGAGTTAGGATTATGTTTGGGATGGGTTAACTTAAAGGTCACTCTAATCTGACGCTACTTGTGATTGGGTTATGACTTTCAATCCCAATTCCCATTCAGATTTATAAAATCTCAATCCAACTTTACATAATGAGAGGGTTGGGCAGGTGAGTTTGGGTTGAGCCCAACCTAAGTTGCAGCCCTAGCTTAGAGAGACATGGTAATAGTACTCTAATGTGTCACAGAATAAAATGCACAAAAACGTGCATTCAGAATAATATATTTATCTATAAGGGGAGGAAGGAATGGAAGCTAAGCCCTTTATGCTCGACTTTTTAGCACTTTGCTCATTGAATATGTAATCAATGGCTAGAATGTGGTAGGATACGCATAGCAATTCAGTCCCATGTATCCCGGATGGCATATTATGTATGATTTGTATGTTATGAACACATTAATTTATATTGCAACCATCTTCTCCATATTCATGTTTTTACCATCCAGCTAATAAGATTATAGGTATGATCTGATGTATCTTTTCATTTGAATGATGTTTTAAGTTTGTTGAAGAATTAAATCATACAGAAATAATATTATATGTCTATGTGTTTCAGGTAGTCTATCCTTTAGAAATAATGATCTTATATTTAAATATTAACATACAAAAGTAGCAGACAACAGGCGTTCTTTCTGCTATGCGTTGACTGGAGCTTGATGGACCCAGAATATGTCAATGAATATTGACTAGGTTATTGCAATTTACATTTCTATCAGATGTATGATCTTCAGTAGATCGAGTTTTAGAGTTTTGTTTTCCTAATAAGATGGTTTTGAGCTTTACGTTATTCCAGAACCAAAAAAAAAAGATTGTACACCCTTCAGTAATGAAGAATCATAATTAATTTATAGGGAATCATGAATTTTTCTCAAGTTGGATGAGAAATTTTGCTGAGCTTATCAAACAAAGAAATTGGAAACCATCGAGAAAATGGTAAACAGTAGGAAAACATATATTTACATATCAGTTACTTGGATGTATGCATAACCGAACCATGAAAATGAGAAAGGTCTATAGAAAGCCCTTCTACCCATCTCTAGATGATTGTGATGCATTGCTGAAGTAGGATTTTTGAATAGGATTTTGAGCTATTAGTGGGAAGTACGAAATTGCAGCTTATATAACCAGTCTATTGCTACATAATGTATTTATCAGACAATCTATGTACCAAAAAGTAATCTCAGTTTGCTTGAATTCGTGTGTAAAAGTTGTTTTGGTTCTTTGTGCTCTTCTCTCCATGGAAAGTATCCATTCAAGATGACTTGTTTAATTATGCAAGGGTAATATTTTTTGGCCAAGCTGAAATAACTTTAGCCCTTTGCTCTTCTTCAGCCTTTGTGATTGGGTTTGAACAAAAGTCTGCTGCAAGATAATGTGGAATATATGCTTACATTTGATTGTGGCAGTGGATTTTTATTGTGTTTATCAAGGAGAAAATGTGGTAAATGCTTCACATTCACTTCTATCTTAAAGGTTTGTTTGGAGTTAGAGGGGTCATATTGCCATAGTAATTCTTTATTCTTGAGAATCAAATATTAACCCCTCTCCACCTATTAATCTTTTATTCTTAAAATTAAGTGCAAATGAGATTTCTGGAAATAATTTGTTTCACTTCAAACATAAGAATTTCAGATGCCAACTAATTTATTTAGAAATTTGTATGAGAATGTTCACTCCAAATAGCTTCTAAAAGATTTTCGTATTTAGTTTCTTGCATCCAATGAGCATACCTCTTTCAATATTTTGATCCTCTCTTAGCTAATGTGATGCTTATTTAAAAGGCAAAAAGAAGTGAATCAAACTCCTTACTGTACTCATGAAATGGATAAATTTGTTTCGTCAATGGAGTTGCCACTTCCTTGCTACCTGCTTGACTTGCATAGCTCTGTTCATCATTTTCATTTGATATATTTTGTTGATTGACATCCCCTGCCACTTTGACAGAAACCAGAGGAAACGCACAAAGGCTGATGCAGCTGCCCTCTCCTTGTCATGTATTCTGTAGCAATTTCCTGTATGTACATGAGACACAATGTTGAATAAATGTTTATTATCTTAGGTGAAACCAGCTTTGTGTTCGCTGGACTGGATCCAATTGCTGTTTCTGTATGCAGCAGACCCTTTAATTCCTATCGGCTGTTCATCTGCTGCTGGACGCTTATGACTGAATCAGGAATTGTTTCATGATTGACTTTGGATGTTCAGAGTCGTATCTGTTTCTGCTGTCATGAGCTGTGGTGGTGTCATTCATTTCATTAACCCAGCGCAGCTCTACCCGGTCATTTACTGTTTAACACACAAGCTTTACCACAGTCCTGCACCATTCTGGTGGTTGTCGCATATGGAGGTTTTTTGCGTTGGCCAAGTAACTGCCCTTCTGCATGGAAATATTCATAAAGGTGACATCCCCCAACTTTGTCACCCATCGAGATGACTCCAACCACAACCTGAGGTTAGTCAAAAAGTGATCTTATATCTAACTTACTGATTTGTGTGTGAGGGTGTCACTCTGACGGGTAAATCTGCTTGTGAACAACTTGTTAACTCCGTATTCTCTATTTAATATAGTCAATATTAAGGATCGAAAGTGTGAAAGGCAAGGATAGTTGAAAGTTATTCATATTTTGAATGATACAACAAGTCAATATTCTGGAGTTTTTTTTTTTTTTTTAATTTTGTTAAATGTTCGTTCCTTATTATATGATTTGTTGACAACTTTGAGCTACGGCCAGATACAGCTGATTAATCGAGGCAGCTTCCTTGGTGTTCGTGGTTGAAACTCTAGTCTGGAAACTTCCCATTCACTCGATAAACAGTGCAAGACCGTGCGCCCTCCTCCCCTCGAGTTGATCTGGGGCTTCCAGGGCTTGCACAGATGTGATGGAAGAGAAGCCATCTTGTTCATCATCCAGCTGGAGATCAAGGACCGATGACTCTAAATCGCCTGAAAACGGAATGATCCAAAGAGGGGGCACCCCGTGCCTCGGCTAGGGGCCAGCAGGCTACGAAGAAAAGAAATCATGATTCCCTCAAGCCTCTCTCTCGGGTGCAAACAGGGGATGCCTCAGCACTCCAGCGAAGGAACATCAACTGGCATCAGCTTGAATTAGAGGAAGAACATCAACAGGAATCAGCTTGAATTAGAGGAAGGATCTAAGACCAATGTTTTTCCATGATTCATGCTTTCAAACTTTCTGGAAGGAGATCAAGATATTAGAGTAACTGAATCTAAGCATTTAAGGCAGATTGGAACTTGAGATACAAAAAATAGAAATGTTTCTGATACATGGCGAAGAATATATATTATTTATAATTAAGCTACATTACCATCTTGGCAACAGATCTGTCCCTTTACACAAGGAAATGATGGCTCACGGAATCCAGATCTACTTCAATGTTATATTCAAATCGAGATTGTTTAGAAGGCTGCGGAGATTGGTCTTCCAATTTGAGCTAGACGGAAGTAATTACCATCATTAAAAAAAACTGTACAAGCGAGACCTCATCTTTAAAGTTTTACGTGGAGGGCCTGGCAACAATGAAAATTTCAGACCAAATAAGAATATCTTATATTGCATCGTGCCTTGCTGCAGGTATGCATGAGAATCAAAAAACCACATGCTATATATTAGAATGTTAGTAGTTTGGATGACATAATTTATTACATTCATGCTTGTATCTAAAACCAGCTACAACATGCCAAGAATAGGATGATCTATTTGATTGGCTCAGAGGTGAAAGATAGGTTTTAATGTATAGATCCTCTACTGTAGAATACACTGCATGATTTATTTGGAAGAATTTCCATAGCATATTCAACTATAAGCTTAATGATGCTTCTTTTATCACAAATCACGTTATTAACATTTCCCGTTAGCTTTCTTTTGGCAGAAATATTTAAGCATCGAATTTTTAAGAATTAGAATCACTCGCTTGTTGCAATTTTCTTGCAAAAATATTTAGCGCTGAAGATAATAGAAGATGGGTTTGTAGGGATGACTGTCAATCTAATTTTTCAATTTGTGCATGATTAAGTTCATTGCTGATGATTCAACATATGCTAGAATTTGGAATTCATTTGGAACTGAAATGAATTCTACAGTGGACTTGATTTTGTTATTTGGCCTACTATACATAATACTATAAAATTAAAATGAACTCTCATGTTTGAAATAAATGAAAATTAGATTCAATATTTTACTTTTCTAAATTACCCCTACTAATAATTAATTGGAGAATGAAAATAGATGGTACTTAATAACATGACCATATCATATGAACGCTTTCTAACAGCTTGCTTAAACCCTTTCTTCTGGAGCTTAAGTTGAAGATTTTGGGACCAACGGGTTCTTCCATATTAGCAGTGATGAATTCATTGTAGAATCACAACTTCAGCTCAATATTATTACAGAAACCATAAACTAAGGAGAGTAGCAGTGATGAATTAGCAGAGAAGAGTAGAACTGCTACTCTCCTTAGTAATTAATTTCTAAATTAAGATTAGCATTCAGCTGCTATTCTCACTGAAATTGAAGGTAGAATTGCTACTCTCCTTAGTAATTAATTTCTAATTTAGGATTATCATTCAGCTCAATTTTTCAATTCTCAGAACTTATATTGGCCTAATATATCTTATGTGGATGATTTGGGAAATAAGAAGGGGTAGCATTACAAATTCAGCTCCAAATTATACAGAACCTACAAACTAATACCAGCAAATAAGAAGGGATATGATATAATTGAAGTTGATTTTTTCTCCTCTTCTATTTCACCCTTTCATGGAAACAATCATGAAAATTCATAGATAGGAATCACAAAAATGAGTGATAGGTAATTAAAAGAAATCTAATATAAACATAGGTGGACCGTTTGAGAGACGCAGAGGCAGCAATGGTTGAAGATGATGATGGAAGGGGGGAAGGAAACGAAAGACGGCTAGGGTTATAAGGAATCAACGCACCAATGTAAAGAAAGGCTGACTATTTATCTGGATGGTGGGTAGTTTTGTCCCAACAAAGTTCTCTTAATGCCCCGTAGAATTCATCTGCAAATCCTATTAAGAAGGATCAATTTTATGAATTTAGTTTTGGGATTTTAAATTCATGATTTGTAGTGTTGCTAAACAGGACAAGCCATGAAATTGTAAATGAATTCTATAAAATAATGGAATTCATTCGTTCTAAATATGGTGTTAAGGTATCTATAGAAATCTATTAGATCTCTATGCTAAAAGTCTTTAGTTTACCTTATCTCTGGGATTGATGCCCTTGGAAAAAAGCTGCATTCAATTTAAACTTCCAAGTTTCATAGCAGATTCTGAATTTATAATACGTGATTTCTTGGATTGCTTACATTGTCTTGGTCTGCATTTGAAATATATAAATAATATTTCCTATAGAATGTATTAATTATGTTTAAATAAGGTAATCAAATAGTTAATATATCCACTAAAATGGGAAAATGTCTAGCTGGTGACGTTGTATGACTAGGTAATGGCACCATATTGTTCCCTGAGATCATAAACTTGTTGCAATAAAATGTTGGCTATGGAGTTTTCTGTAAAATTGTTATTGTTAAAGAAAAAATTATTTTTTTGTATTTAATTAAGAAAAGAATATAATAGTCCAAATTTAAGTATTTATAAAATTAGAATAAGATGTGGGTCGCTTCAGCCAAGGTCATTAACATGGACAAAGACATCATGGTAGCTTAGCTACACTACCAGAACGACATGCGATGGCAATGAAGTATGATATGGCCAACCTTTTCTAATTGGTCAGTTCACTATCTCATTCCGAAGAAGGCACTCGGAGCTTTGGCAACCACCGTAGGAGGTGTGATGTACATGCACCCATTTCAAGGGGGTGCAACACTTCTCAGTTTGGGCCTAATATTTATCCTATATATCATGTTCATATGGTGGCACAATGTTCTACGTGAATCCATGTTGGAAGGACATCATACAAAAGCTATACAATTAGGATCTCGATATGGTTCTATTTTATTCATAGTATCAGAGGTTATGTTCCTTTTTGCTTTTTTTTGGGCTTCTTCTCATTCTTCTTTGGCACCTACGGTAGAGATAGGAGGTATTTGGCCCCCAAAAGGGATTGGGGTTTTAGATCCTCAAGAAATCCCTTTTCTTAATAACCTTTGTGAAATACCATTCTTTATCTGAAGTGCCTAATCAATTGAATTAAGATTTGGCTTATCAATTTGAGAAGGATTCTCTTCTTTGTTTTATCTGTTGTGCTTGTTAAGAACCATTTAAGGAGAGTCCAACTCCAATACTATTCCTTTGGATGCCTATAAAAGCATCCCCACGTCTCACATAGGGAAAGGATCTTTTTTTTTTCTTTTAGTCCTTAGAGCTTAGAGCCCTCACCTTAGGCTCTCTTCACCTCGGTTGACTTGAGTATCGTAAAGTTTTCTCTAGAGGAAACTTCGGTGCCCTAGTGCTTTTCTTTAGGTGCAGAAAGTTGAGCTAGCAATGTGATGTGTATTATTCGGTCAAGCTAAACAATCTTTCTTAGTTAATACATGGAAGGCTAGATTCTGATTGCAATAGATTGTGGGAATGCTAAGCAAGAGTACTAAGCTATGCTAGAGTACTAAGCTATGCTGCCAAAGTGACATAATCAAGTGACAAGTGATCATCAAGCAAGCTCAAGCCATGGGTTGGTTGGCTCCCAATATTTCACAAGAGAACCGATCAATTCTGCTCTAGCCCCACCTTCGACCTTAGCATCAGTGAGATCCTTAGGATTGCTTGAGGTTAAAAAACAACTAGACGCAATGGCCCAATGGATGGACCAATGCATGGATATAATGATGGCTATGATCTAGAACTTGGCTCTCTAAGGGTATGGTTCTAGAGGTTATCCTAGAGTAGAGTAAAGGACATGTCAAGGTGTTGACCTAACAAAAATCTAAAGAAGAGACAAATAATTATCCATAACCAAGAGCTAACACTTCTCACCCTGACTGATCTCAGATTGAGCCCAATAATCATCCACATTGATCGAAGCACTAGCATGCCTCATTCCAACCAATCTTAGGAGCCTTAATATTATTTTTTTAGTCTAGACAAGTGTGTAAGTCTAAGAGCACCTTCGGTAAGTTAAAGTATGATAAATTATCAGTTCAAAAGATGATCAAAAGATTGGAGCCATGATGTAGCAAACTTAGACTTGGGGGTTGGCATGCCTGAAGACTTTGTTTCCCTATTGAGCCTCCATTTACTAAGGAGGTCATGGTTAAGCCATTGCCTTCCAATTTCATGGCTCAAGCAACCCAATTGATTACCTGAAAACCTTCAAAATATTGCCATAATATTTTGCAATCCAATTGATTACTTGAAAAGTTTAAAAACTTAAACTCTTAATGCCATAATATTTGCAACTTTTCCTACCACCCTAAAGAAGGAAGCTCAGACATGGTATTCCAATCTCAAGCCATCCTCCATAGACTCTTTTAGGTCCCTTAGCTAGCTTTTTGTAGTTCAATCTATTAGTAGTCAAAAGCATAAAGACTTTCGCATCACTAATGAACATCATATGAAAAAAGATAAATTGTTAAGGAATTATCTTCGACTATTCAAGTGTGATGCTAGAAATCTAAGACTTACAGAACTCGATGGCATTTGTAGCTCTAATGAGTGGCCTGAGGAATTTTAGGTTCAACTTTTTATTAGTAAAATGATTTCCTAAAGATCTTAATGAATTCCTTATCGGAGCTAAGAAGTATATTAATATTGAAGAAACCTTGATGGCTTAGAAGAAAGATGAGAGGAAGCTAGCCAAAAAGTAAGTCAAAAAAGATAACTTACAACTTAAGGAGCCTTGCAAGAAGCCTAGAGATTAAGAGACACCACGCCAACTAAGGAAACCTCCTTAGATATTCGAAAGTTATACTCTACTAAATACTTCATGAAGCCAAATATTGATGCAGATTAGCAAGAAAAACTATGTAAAATGGCCAAGCACGCTAAAGTTAAAATTAGAGAGTCATGATCGAAGCAAGTTTTGTCAATTCCATTGTGACCACAGCCATGATATTAGCGAATACCAACACTTCATAATGAAGCTCAAAGCTTCATTAGAAGAGGCTGCCTCAGTT
The DNA here is from genome assembly GCA_900491605.1 of Calamus simplicifolius. Lineage (NCBI taxonomy): Eukaryota > Viridiplantae > Streptophyta > Magnoliopsida > Arecales > Arecaceae > Calamus > Calamus simplicifolius. The sequence continues at coordinate 157,398 of UESW01001685.1, read as the reverse complement.
AATACATCCGATAACATCCTTCGATGAATCCTGATCTCAAAGAAGAATCCCAATTTAAATGTAGGACCTAGGACAATCAGTGTGATCCATGAAAGATTTGCAGTGGGTAGAGAAACATACTCGGCCCAAAAAGCATATGCTTAGCAACTCCACACTAAGGAACAATCCTTGGGAAAATGCAAATTTGAGGAACTATCCATTACTTTCTCGATATTGGACCTTCAAGGAGTCTAAGTCCTGCATGATGATGCATTGGTCATCATGGTCATAATTGCAAATTATCAAGTAAAGAGAGTTACTGGAAGATAATAGAAGCTCGATAAACATCCTATTTTATAAGGCCTTCCAGTGGTCATGGCTGACTGAGGCATTACAGCTTAGCTTCATCGAAGAATATACTTTAGCTAAAGGAGTTATTCCTTAACCATTGATTATAGTGGATGAGCTAAACTCAAGAACCCTAATGGTCAACTTTATGATCATGAGCATGCCCTTAAGCTATAATGCAATTCTAGGCACCCAAGCCTAAACGCTTTGATGGCCATCGTCTTGACCTATTACCTTCTAATGAAGTTCCTCGCTATAAGGGATAAGAGAGCTCATAGGAGATTAAGCAACAACCCAATAGTGTTATGTCGCAACACTAAAAAGGAGTAGCCGAGCTACTAAAGACCTTCAAAATGATAAAATAGTTAAGACTATGTCAATCGATAATCTAGACTTCTAGGATTAGCAAAAGAAGCAACAACCTAAGCCACTTAAGCCCCTTAAGACTTGAAGGCAATACCTCTTGAAGAGGATGATTTTAAGGTTGTCCATATTGGCTTGGCACCATTTGAGCTCGTTTGAGGTCAGATAATTGACTTCCTACGTAAAAACATAGAAGTATTTGCTGATCAACTATTAATATGCTCAAAATCAATTCAAGCATAGTCATACACCAACTCAAGGTAGACTTGAGCCACAAGCTAATCCACCAAAGGAAGATAAACTTTTCCCTATAATAGATCCAAGCCATTGAGGAATTGGTGAATAAGTTGCTAGAGGCCAAGTTTATCAGAAAAGCCTATTATCCTAACTGGCTAGTAAACATTGTGATAGTAAAAAAGTCCAAAGAGAAGCAGCGGATGTGTGCCGTTTTTACCAATCTCAATAAAGCCTACCTAAAGGTCAGCTTTTCTTATCGAAGATTGATCAGCTTATTGATGCTAGAATTGATCACAAGCTCCTTAGTTTCATAGATGCATTTTCAAGCTGTAATCAAATTTGGATGCTTATAGCAAATGAGAAGAAAATAGTCTCCATAATTGATAAGGGCCCCTATTGCTATAAAGTAATGTTCTTTAAACTAAAAACTATTGGAGCAGTCTATCAAGGTTGGTCAACAAAATTTTCAAATAGTTGCTCAAGAGGAATGTTGAAGCCTATGTGGAAGATATACTCATAAAGAGACTAAAAGTCAAGCAACATGATTCTCTTTAAAAGGCTTATTTTTATATATTTTTTAGTAGGTTTATCTTATTCTCTCTATAAGTCTTATTTTTGTTAATATTGAATAAGTCTATGATTTTAGTCTTTTGTTTAAGCAAGTATTTTGTTTCTACTCTGATTTCTTTTAGGTTAGTTTTGCTCTATAAATAGGCCCCTCGTATACCCTAATGAATTGATAATGAATTGGGTTGTGAAATTATGCAAGTTTTTTGCTTTTTCTGAATTGATGACTCTTAAGGAACTAGTATGAGATCAATAATTATCCTCCTTCCATATGTATACACATCAGATTTGATATCAAAATCAAGTTTTCCTATATCAAAGCCAGGTTTGCCTACATCACAACCCTTAAGGCCAATCTCACTTGAAAATGTAACACCAAGAACCTATGTCCTACATGTGAAGCCGATCTAGATTGGCCAAACTACCAAAAAGTTCTATAAATTAAGAGTCTAGAAGGCAACGAGCCAATCTATGGGATCTAGAAAAAATCTTAAACTACTCGAAGGGTTAGATTGTAAGAGCCCAACCTCAAAGATAGCCAAGCAATAAGCTAAATGAAGTAACTGACCTACCAAGAAAAATTGTAATGAAAAAAAAACAATGGTTCCTAAAGAAGATATTTCATTACTAAAAGTTCATTATAAAGGTTTCGATCTGAAGCAAGTTATAAAATTGGCTAAGGCCAAAGTACAAACAAAAACCAAAAAATTACAACTGTGGTAGGTCAAACAAAATAGCATCAAAGTTAAGAAGGAGCCTTGGTGAAATCCTTGCAACTATCAAAGACGAGGTTCATGTAGCGATCGAAGGCCATGAAGTTGCCCACTAGCTACCACGGATCTTGGATTATTATCCGCATCTAATAGTTAATGCATTATAGCATCTTCGATCCCTTTGACATCCTTAGATGTTGTATAACTCCTCCTTGGCATCCAACGAAGAAATTTCCATAGCACTGGGAGCTACAGACCCTTCCTTGGATGAGAAGGGAGCATTCCTGGAAAAGATGATCAAGACCTTGGCCAAAGCTATCTCAATCTGAACCTTCTCAGTTGGAACCTCTTTAACGGGTGCCACCTTGGTAGGAGCCTCCTTAGTAGAAGCAATCTCAGCATGAATCTCCTTGGTCACCCCTTCTGCAGGAGTGTCCTCCTTTACCACCTCTTCCTTGGCCTCGGCCTCATCCTCATCATTTGCAATGAGCTCAAATAGGCTCAAGTTAAAGTCAAGGAAGTCATCTAGGATTCTCTTCTTATAGTGCCTAAACCAGCAGATCCGAAGGTTCTGGTTAAGAGATTTGTCCAGCTTAGTCAAAGATATGCTGGTCCTTTTAGACCAAGTCCTGAAGCTCAGGCACAACCCAATACACCTAGTATCGAAGGGCATGGTTCATTGAGGATTCATCGGTTGAAGTCCTCCCAAAGCCAAAGCACTATCATCTTGGAGTTCTTTTGGTCCAAGGCAATGGTGAGTTCATTCATCATTTTGGCCTAGATGTTGAGGCACTTTATTATTATGATGTTTTATGGAGGCCTTGCAAAAATCTACTAGAGAAATAGGCAGTGAAGCCAAGCTAAAGCACTTGAAAAAAAAGTTAAAACGATCAAGAATCTTACCTTAAAAATATGTTTGACCCACTTCACTGAGTCGCCTCAAAGCACATTCCAAACTAAGGGGGTGAGGTTGAACCAAGCCTCGAGGTGGCGTGAAGCTTGGATCCATTGACTCCTCCCACCTACTCAAAGCGGCGTTATTTCGACGGCGGGGGGGGGGGGGGGGGGGGGGGGGGGGAGGTCTTAGAGGGCAAAACCTCTGGTGCGATGGGCAACTTGGGCGCACCACCCATCTCCTTCTCAAGGACAGCAAAATGGGGTGTCGTCATCTTAAGCCAGACTGGCTTCTTTGCCATTGCTCAAAGCCAAGGAGATGCATACCTTGTCTTGAAGCTTGGCTCGGGCTCCTTGGGGTGCTTCCTAAAAGGTTCGTATAGGGCTCCGGTGGTAAGATGGGGTAGGGGCTGAGGAACCTCCTTCCTTGAAAATGGCTGTAGCAATCGAGGAGCTAGCCTCAACCTTCTTTTAAGGATCTTGCCTCAACTTTCTTCTTGCACTTAAGCATCTATTGAAGTCTTTGGAGCCGAGGCATGTGAGCACAAAAAAAAAAAAAAACCCCAATTCGGTTAGTAATAGAAGAAAACAGAGATAAAGGAAGAAGAGACAATGCCCGTGTTTGATAGAAAAAAATATTATTCATGAATAAATGTATGTGATATAGTTTGTTCCTGGCTATCCCTAGAGATATCCTTTGGCTATCCCATTAATCATATCAAATGCAAAAAAAGGTAAATCCATTGGATAACTTTTTTTTTTACTCTTATTTGGAGGGATAACCAGCTATTCCTGCATTTTCTAAGGTAGTGTTTGAAATAGGAGATAAGAGGGGATATCCAAGGGATATCCCCTCTTATTCTCAAAAGCCATAACTATAAGGGATAGCAGAGAATAAAGTTAACCAAAGGGATAATCCATGGTTAACCATGGTTAACCATAGGATATCCCCTCAATTTATTCCCTAGAGAATGTAGGAATAGCTGGTTATCCCTCCAAATAAGAGTAAAAAAAGGTTATCCTATGGATTACCTTTTTGCATTTGATATGATCAATGGGATAGCCAAGGAATATCCCTAGGGATAACCAGGGGATAAACTCTATCCCGTACACTTATCCATGGATAATATTTTTCCTATCAAACACTACCTAAGGAATAAATTGAGGGGATATCCCATGGTTAATAATGGATTATCCCTTTGGTTAACTTTATTCCCAACTATCCCTTATAGTTATGGCTTTTGGGAATAAGAGGGGATATCCCCTTGGATATCCCCTCTTATCTGTTATTTCAAACACTACCTAAAAGTCCAAATTAAGCATGGACCAAGGCCACCTCGGTCAAAAGTTCTATAGGTTGCGTTTGGTGCATCGCCAGTAGTCCTGGATGGTAATATAAGTTACTTACAAGATAGATTACCACTTGATAGATTACCAGTAATATTGATTACTGTGTTTGGTATACACAAGTAATGCAATAGTAATATTGATTACTGTGTTTGATATGACAAATAGATTATCAGTCATATAACATCAAATTTTTAAAATACCCCTAAATTAAATTTATTAAAAATTTATATATTATATATTTTATTTAAATATATATATATTTATAAATGATAATGTTTAACAAAATTATATTTATAATGATATTTGAAGCGATCAGTGAGGATGTTGAAGGCCATCGATCGAAAGAAATTTTGCGGCATACCGTGGAACCATTGGGCGGCAGAGATTCGCGGACCATTCCATGGAAAAGGGTGTAGAAGAGGGTGTGCCTCGGAACCTTTGACATGGAGGTTCCAGTGAGATCAATAGAGGAGGATGCAAGCATCAAAAGAAAAAAGTGCAATTTTATCAAAAAGTAATTTATCAGATTACTACATCTCTGGTAATATGGATAACCATCCGTTGCTGAGGTAATCTGGATGATCTCTTCCTAAGGTAATTTGATAAGTAATCCAGATTACCACTACAAGATAGATTGTCATTTAAAATATGTATCAAATATAATTATCTGATGGATCCCTTTTAAATTACCGATAGTCCGGTGTTACCCAAAAATGACTTCCCAAAGATGGTTCAAAGCCTTGGCCTCCTCAGCAGAAAGGTTGGGACTCAGTTCAACTTCAGGTTGGGCTAGACCATGTCAGATGACTAGAAGCTTTCAAATTGGATGATAAAGAAGTACCCACTCTTCCATCTATGGATAGAAGAGGGGTTCCCAATGTACCTCTTCGAGCAAAGAGGTACAACCATCCCTCTTCTTTGGCACGAATTAATGATAAAGGTAGCTCAGAACAAACTGAAATTTGGGGTTAGTCTGAGCTAAGAAACTAGAATAAAAAGCCTATGATAACTCATTAGGAGTTCAGCATTAACTGGGTTGGAGCAATAGTGTAGAAGTTTAAAAGGTCAGCCACGAAGTAATGGATCAAGAATTGGGGCCTTACCTTGAGGGGGTCCTCATATAGGTAAAGCCAACCTTCTTTATGGTCAGAGGTCCTATACTCTAGAATAGGAATGACCAATTGGTACCAATTGGGAATAAAGAAGACCCGATGAGTCCTCATCATGCATCCTTAGTGATCATGCCAGCTTTCTTGACCAATGAGGTCTCCACCTCATATGAACTAGAGGGTAGTGAAATGGACATCCTAGCTAATCTAAAGCGAAGAGAAAGATGTAGCTAAGCAAGGGCTGAAGTGAGCTATTAAACTTAGCCGAGGACTTTAAAAGCTATTAGCTAACCTGAGCTCTGAAAATTTTGATAGAGTTTTACCTCTTAAAAGATAGAAGTGAGATGACTAAAGACTTCCTCCTCTTTTTATATAGTTCAGGGGAATGGTAAGGCACGGGGATCAACCATCATAGTCTTGGTGTCCGCACCCACCATGTCAAACTTTAGCATATGGCACTGCATTCCAAAGATCCATAATGGTGAGTCTTTGTGCACATTGACATTGACGAGGCAGCATTAAAAATCATTGATCATATTTAATGCATGCGTGCAAACTGAAGTGGCACCTTAGGAAGAACATGGCCAGACCATCTCTTTGTCTTTCGCTTAAAGATTCATGCAATATGATAATGTAGTGACTGCATTGAATGGATGCTAAATGCCATTTGGCAAGCATCATATCATTGAGCTACCTAGCAACTCGATAAAGTCTGATGAGGATTCCTAAATCCAAGAATGGTGACATCCTAGGTGCATATGGTTGCTAAGCTACATGATGGCTTGACCCATAATTCTAAGCTACATGATAGCCCTTTCATTGACCTTATGGAAGATGAGCTATATCAGATAGCTCAGTTTTGAGGAGCTAGCCACCATGGATAGCTCAGAAGGAGAGGTCCCAAAGCTCAGAATAGTTGATGAAACTACTTTCGTGACTTAAGCACAGAATTAAACTCAACTCTCGAAAGTTGGAGGCAATTAATATGGGCCGGTCCAACCTAAGCCGCTAACATGGATAAAGACGACATGGTAACTTAGGTGGATTACCATGCCATGAGGCAATGAAGCATGACGTGATTGACCTTTCATAATTGGTCGATCCATTGTCTCATTCTAAAGAAGGTGCCGACTTATGCAAAATGACATCCTATTTGGAGCGTTGAATTAATCCACTCAAGATTCAACTTCCTAATTTGGAATGGATTTTCTCCCTTGTCTTATATGTGGGTCTCATCAAAAGCCATCAAAGGAGACACTTGTTATGGGATGGGTGTAATTTTATTCCAACACCCATGCAACGCCTTAGTACAAACCAGTTTTATTGCTAAAGGCAATACCTTGAGCTCTGTCAATCTAACAAACTGAACTCATACAATACCTTCAAGTGCTTGCAAGCAACGCAACCTTCGAATTGATTGTAATGCTTACGTACACCCTCTAGCATGGCTAGACTACTCAAGAGCGTTTGTTACATATCTATGCACCAGTGATCTAATTTAATATTTTATCTTCACCGAGTATTACCACCATGAAATTATTTCCGATAAGACGCTCTTGTGCCATGACATATCTAGTATGCCACCTACTTTTTTTTTTTTTGATACATGTGAGTGATCATAAAAGTGTAGTGCGACTCAACCCCGATAGATCAGAGAACATAATTTGTTTAAGTACAATAGGATAGGGATCTCCCTAATTTCAAATTCAAAACATAAAATAATAGGCTACAGAGACCGCCACCTAGTCAGCTGCGGAGTTAGCTTTTCGGTAGGCATGACGTATCTAAACTCTGTGAACATTCCGAAGGATAGACCAGATGTCATTGAGCAAAGGATTCATTGAAACATGATTGTAACTGTCCTGCCGAAGCCATCGGATGACAGTAAAATAGTCCCCCTCAATGAAGACTATGAGCATGAAAGATCCGAATGACGTCTATCCAAGCTGCATAAAGCTCTGCTAAAAAAACAGAGGAGTCAAAAAACCGAGGCCACCCGCATGCCCACCTACCCTTTGGTTATCCATAAATAGAACTTACATGATACGGCATGTAGTGCTTCAACATTACTCCCCCAAATGTATATCTCATTGGTTAAAATCTTCTTCTTTTTTTTTTTTTTTTTTTTTTTTTTAAATCTATCTTAGAACCCTCACATAGAGAGCTCTAAGACTCTTCATTTTCACTTCGGCTGTCGGAGGGGTCACTCTGGGAAAACTTTGGGCCCTTAACGTTTTTCTTTGGGTGTAGAAAAATGAGCTGGCAGTGTGGCATCCATTATTCGGTCGCATTCCGCCTCAGTTTATGTATGGAAGGCTAGATATATATCAATAAGGAAAAAAAAAAAAAACTTCAACAAAAGTAATTTTTTTTTTTCAAATATATCCCAAAAAAAATTCAAATTTCTTTACATTTTCCGCCACCTATTCCATATGAACAGAAAAAATTGCAGAACCGTTGACAAAACGGGAAGCCCGATTATTTCGGTTGGTCGTTTTCCTAAACCGTAGCCAACGGGCTCTCTTCCCTCCCCTTAATAATAGAGATAGGTAGAGAGTTGAGAGGCTGTGTCCCCCTGATCCAATTTTCCGGCGAACCAACGGGAAAACAGGCACGAGAAAGAGAGCGAGAGGAAGAAGAAAAGAGAATGGCCAGCACTGAAGAAACAGTAGGAAACCCCGACGCCTTCCCCGCAGTGAACGTCTCCAGAGAACTTAACCATGGCGTCCCCGAAGAATTCCCCGCCGACCCATCTCCTCTAATGTTGCCACGGCGAAGGAGCTCAAGGTAATATTAACCGACACCTCTATAATTTCTTTTTTTCTTTTTTCTTTTTATAAGGCTCCAAAACTGCATGGAAATCGATATCTAATGAAGGAAAAGAAAGAGATTTGGTCAACAACACCATGGCGTAGTGATCTTAAACTAGTTATTGGTCTGAATGGAAGGAGGAGTCAGAGGCGAGGGCGAGAGAAAAGGCCAAGGGCGATGCGGCGGCAAAGTGTGACTTGGGCAGCACTCTGTTGTCGGTTCTCATGGTCTCCGGCGTGGTCGTCGCCGCCGTTGGGGTGGCATTCTTTGTCACAAAGAAGTTGAAAGAAACATAAACCTGAGAGCAAGTTAGAGAGCTCTCCTTTAATTATTTCTTCATTCAAGCTTCGAGTTCTTCCTTTCTCTTCTTCTTTGGTGGCCAGAAGATCCGAGAAAGGTCATTGTTGTCACGATCATGTTTTTATTTTGAAGTGAAAATTTTCTGATGCCAGCTGTTTTGTAATACATATTGAAGTGTAATAAAAACTGCGTATACTTTTATTGCATTGCATTTATCTCTTTCCTTTTACTTATAATATTAGAATAATCCTAATCCTGATACTTTTAAACTCAGCCTGGGGATGCTGGATCCAGCATGTACTTTCTAAAGAGACTCTATAATTGGAAACTTTTCAACTCTTCTTGGACTTTTTATGTTGGTAATGCATGGCCATTCATTTACCATCACCATTTTTTTCAAAATGAATAATTGACTAGTGTTGGTATCAATAGAACCGTGGAATAGGGACGACTCACCTGTTTCACGGTGGTGCAGTGGATGCCTCCGGCGAGGATCGTTGGTCGTCGGGGGGCTACAAGAGTCTTCGAAGATGCCTACACCCCTGAGCCGCGGTGCCAGAGAGGGAGAAAGCAATGGGAGGAAGAGAAGAAGCTGGATGTTCTTCTCTCTTTCTACTTAACCAGGAGTCCGTCTCCCCTTCTTATATATCTTGTCCGGGAGACAACTCATTTAAGGGTTATGGGTGGACGTCACCTTCGGTCGGAGTCCGTGTTCCTCATGGGTGGCTCCATCCCTGCTGCAAGAAGAACAGGGGCTGAAACAGTTTCAGCCCCTATTTCGTAACAATCTCCCACTCGTCCACACAGGACCTTACTTTTAATGCCATCTCACCTCTCTCCTCTTGCAGTGCAGTGGGGTGTGCGACCCGATGAAATTCATACACAGTGACACACAGTGAAAATGCTGCACTAAGTTAATGAATAACTAATGCGGTCCATTAAACGATGCAATCCAATCTCGTCTGTATCCCAAAAAATCCGATCACACCATAATCAAGTACTCTCAATCCCTCAAGCATTTAATCTAAGCAGTACTTGAAAAAAAAAACACTAAGTCAAGTATCTGTGTCCATAATCATATGCAACTCACGCACATGATTGCCTGGGCTATGGATCACAACAGATAAGATGCGGTCGAGAATAATCTTCCTTGAACGCTCATACCAATCCATCTTTGTCCAGTTGACTTCCTAGGATTATCTCATGTGGCCGTATTAATTTTATGACCCTGGAGGATAAGGCTAAGAAAGCCATCCTGAACTTCAACTTCATGATATAGGCTCAAGTCCAAGGACACTACAAAGTTGTAGGGCTCACACGGTAATGGAGATGGAGTATCCCGTTACCCCTACTGGATTGACTTTAGCACATGCAACATAATGCATGTTACAGTGGAGCTCCCACTCAGTGGACTATGTCATACTCAAACATCGTACGAACACAAGTCCATGCATCACAAAGTTGCCTGATTCTAGCACACACCAATGCTCCCAGTTCGGCTACAACAGTAGGCTTTAGCACGGATATGTGGATATACATGTACATACTCCGTACTCGACTCTTCTGAGTCTCATCTCAGTCCAAACTGAGGCAACTTATTATAATAATTTATGTAGCCCATTTTGCAACTTATGCAATCTGCAACTCATATAGTCTGTAACTCATACAGTATCATATGCAACCCATGCATTCACTCAAGCATCTATCATGGCTACTTTAGTCTCATCCTGCCCACTACAAAAGTGTCATGTTGATCACCCCTGTGAGTGGGCTGATAAAAGCCTGTGACATTTATACACATATGTGCCTATCAATATGAACTCATCATGATAATAATGAAAACAAGCATTTCATTTTAATATAAATAACACACAGTCTACAATATCCATACAATCCCTGTCTGTCAGATACAATGCAGACCCAGACTCTTCATATGAGTCTGGAAGACATCTCTAGCAATAGGCTTAGTCAATGGATCAGCCAACATCCTGCTAGTAGGGATATGTCTAAGGGTAACCTCTCCTTGCTTGACCATATCTAGAATGAAGTGATATCTAATGTCAATATGCTTAGACCTTCCATGATACTTGGAATCTTTAGCATATTGCAATGCTGCCATGCTATCGGAACATATCTGAATAGTCTCATGAGCACTGGCTGATATCTCGAGTCATCTCAAGAACCTCCTCAGCCACACGGCCTCCTGGACAGTAGCTGAACAAGAAATATATTCGGCTTCCATAGTGGACAGGGCTGTGCAGTTCTGTTTTTTACTGCACCAAGAGATAGCTCCACCTCCAAAGATGAACATATATCCTGAAGTGGATTTACACTCATCTCTATCACCAGCCCAATTAGAGTCACAAAAACCCTTTAATCTCAAATTTCCTCCTTGATAACATAGGGCGAGATTAGCAGTACTACGAAGGTAGCGAAAAATCCTCTTTACTGCTTCCCAATGAGTAAGCCCTGTGTTGCTTTGGTACCGATTGACCAAGCCTACTGCAAAGCTAATGTCAGGACGTGTACACAACATAGCATACATCAAACTTCCCACAGCACTCGCATAGGGAATCCTGCTCATCTTCTCTTTCTCCTCATCCGTTCTAGGGCACTGATCAATACTCAAAGTGCAGGCATTCTCTATTAGGGTATCAATGGTTTTGAATAGTGCATTCGGAATTGTTCCAAGATTTTTTGAATATAAGTTTTTTGAGACAAACCAAGAAACATCTTAGCACGATTCCTTAGGATCCTCACTCCTAGCACAAAATTCACCTTACCCATATCCTTCATCTCAAAAATGGAGGACAACCACTCCTTAGTGGCATTAATCACCCCTATAGAACTCCCAGCTATTAGGATATCATCCACATACATCGCTAAAAACAGAATCCCATCGTCTGCTTTCTTAATGTATACACAGTGGTCCTTCTCAATCATGGTTAAGCCAATTGATGTAATGGCTTTATGAAATATGAAGTACCACTGCCTGGATGATTGCTTGAGACCATATATGGATCTTTTAAGGTGGCACACTTTGCCCTCCTTTTCTTTAGCCACAAAGCCCAAAGGTTGATCCATGTAGATTTCTTCATCCATGCTTTTATTAAGAAATGCTATCTTGACATCCATCTGATGTAGCTCTAAATCTAACTGAGCTACCATAGCTAAGATCAGGCGAATGGAGGCAAATCTCACCACAGAAGAAAATGTCTCCTCATAGTCTACACCCTCCATCTGGGTATAGCCCTTCGCTACAAGTCGAGCCTTATACTTATCGATTGACCCATCAGCCTTGCCCTTTATCTTTAGGACCCACTTATTTTCTATAGATTTGCGCCCAGGCGGTAAGTCTACCAGGTCCCATACATGGTTCCTATCCATAGACTCCATCTCATCTTCCATAGCAGCTAGCCACTCTTTACGAACTGATGAATCAAGTGCCTCATGAACAGAGACAGGCTCATCTGGATCCAACGAGACATAGAGAAACACATTCCTTTCGACCTCAAAGTATCGCCATGGAACTATTCCACATGTACTTCTCCGTAACAATGGATCTAGACTTTGAGAGCTACTCCCTGAAGGTACATTAACCCTTATGAGTGAGCTCCCATTGGGCTCAGCCTATGCACTCCCACTGGGCCCAGCACCCCCACTATCTGTGGCGATATCTGGAACAGGCCGTAATGCCCCTCCCTTGCTAGAGATAGTAGGAAGGTCCTCCTGTAACTCATACAGGGTTAGGTCCTTCTTGATCTCACCAATGCTTGAAAATTCATTCTCTATGAATTTCACATCTATGGACTCTATTTCAATCAGTCCTCCATCAGGATGTTCACCATACATCACGTAACCCTTAGAATTTTGAGGGTACCTAATGAACATCTTTTTGCTGGCCTTAGGACCTAGCTTTCCCAACTTATGGGAGGTGTTGTGAACGTATCCTGCTGAACCCCACAGGCGTAAATGATCTACATAAGGTCTCGCGCCATACCATAACTCATATAGTGTGAAGGACACCGATTTATTGGGTATGTGGTTAAGGATGTAGGCTGCAGTCAAAAGTGCATCATCCCAGAAACTAATCGGGAGATTTGCCTGCGCCATCATTGACCTAACCATATCTAGTAAAGTCTTGTTTCGACACTCTGCAACACCATTTTGCTGCGGCGTCCTAGGAATGGTGAGCTGCCTGCGTATCCCTTTCTCCCCACAAAGCTTCTGAAATTGATCAGATAAATATTCATGACCTCTATCAGTCTGGAGAGACTTCACAGTCTTCTCCTTGTGATTTTCCACCTCAGCTAAGAAGCAGCGAAAGCAATCCAGCACTTCATAGCGGTGGGAGATTAGGTACACATACCCAAATCGCGAATAATCATCGATGAATGTGAGGAAATAAGATGCGTCATGGCGTGCTCTGACACTCATGGGTCCATAGATATCTGAGTGTACTAGCTCTAATGGCTGAGAGGCCCTAGAAGCCTTACCAAAAGACTTTCTTGATGCCTTTCATATCAAACAAGACTCACATACATGTAGGCTTATTTTGCTGAGGGGGCCCAATAGCCCTTCTCTAGCCATCCGTGCCATCCTATCTTGGCCCACATGACCAAGTCTAGCATGCCATAGTGAAGAATTATCACATGCAGGAAAAGAATCACAAGCATATGAAGAGTAAGAATCAGATATTTCCACATCAAGTCTGAAAAACCTATACGATAAATAGCCATAAAAGGATAACACACCATTCAGATATATAAATACAATCATCAGAAAAACAAAAGGTATAGCCAAGAGCTAACAGGGCAAGTATAGAGCATAGATTACACCGGATAGTTGGAACGTACAAAACATAATGTAGGAGCAATACATGTCCTCCTCGCAACCTAATGTGATATGCTCATACACCCAACACCTGCTCATGCAGACCGTTCCCAAGAATAATATATTGCGTGCCAGCAGAAAGCCGGTGAAAATCGATAAAACCAGCTCGATCTCGAACTATGTGTTTGTTTGCTTCCATGTCTACGATCCAATCAGGGAGAGTGTCAGCAACTAATGCATATGAACAAACATAGAGAGAGGTTAATGTGGAATATACCTTCTTTGGTTTTGTGCATTCACGAGCGAAGTGGCCTTTTATACCACAGTTGTAACATTTGATCTTTGCCATATTTTTCTTATCCTTTGGTTGGCCTTTCTTAGGCTTGGCTACCTTCTTTTCCTTGAAACTCTGTGAACCTTTCTTGTCACTGGATTTACTCCTTCTACCTCTAGAACGCAAAGCTTCAGAGTGAGCCACATAGGCAGAGGAGTGGGAACTCTCTATGCGCTCAACCTCCAGCTTGAGATGATGAGATATGTCCTCAAAAGTCTTGATGTGCTCACTATGAGTCATCAAGAGCTTCATCTGACTCCACTGAGGATTAGGTAGCAAACAAATCACTGCAAGGACCTTCTGCTCCTCAGTGAGATCAACCCCAGCCTCCCTTAGATCCCTAATCATGCCGCTCATCACGCGGAGATGTTCAGACATTGAATGATTGGGATCTTTGACATGTTGCATAAATTTAAGATTCAAGGCCTGTAGCCTTGTTGCTGAGGTCTAACTAAACCGAATCTTGAGCTGGTTCCACATATCCTGAGCAGTTGAAAATCCCTCAAAATCTCCAATCAGGTCATTATGCATATAGCTTAACATAGTGAAGCATGCACAACGATCCTTCTTTACCCATTTTTCATAGACTTCGTGATCCTGACGGTTCTATTTAGAGGTACCAGGTTCTGGTGGTGTCATACTGTGTGTCAGGGTTTCCAAGACTTCTTGCTCATTGAGTAGATATTGGATCTTTCGGTGCCACACATTATAATTTTGTCCTTCCAATTTCTTGCCTCTATCAAGGCCAGCTACACCAGATCGGGAGGCCATCACTACATTTGGTCAAGCAAAATATGGACATCGGGCACATAATCAGTGTATATCTCTATTTGAAAAATATTTAGATTTCAAATAATTTACTTATAAATGAGATCGAAAATTTTGCTAAGCTCATCATCATCACTCATTTAATAAGATAGAACACTGAATCCAATAATTTTTCATAGAACATATCTATGTTGTCCATAAAATTAGCATTGGAACAAATCCGCATATGCTATATCAAGCATATATTTCATGACAACTAAAGACATAAATCAATATATATATATATATATTATTTATGTACCAAGCATAAATAAACATGCTTGTAGAAAATACATAACAATTTATATAAATGCCCCCCATGCACTAAGCATAAATTATTATGTCAATAATAATAAGATGCAAAAATATGCATAAATCATATTTATACACTAAGAATAAATAAATATGCAACCAGAAAAAATTTCACAGGAAAAAGCAGACAGAATGGCAACAAAACCATTCATGCATAGAGCATAAACCCCCATACCACATCAAGAAAATTTCCAATAAATTTTCTATGATATTCTATGAATTTTTCTAATTTTTCTACATTTTTTTGTGATTTTTCTGCATTTTTTTTTTTTTTCTAGATTTTTTGTAATTTTAAAATACCCAAAAAAATCTGAAAAAATAATTTTAAATGCCACGCAGGCACTGACGTCAGCCGGACTCGACACATGGACTACCACATCGGCGGGGCCCATAGCCACGTAAGCTGCCATGTCATAGTCAATTTTCTTGATTTTTTTTTATTTCATATTACGAAAGGATAGAATTGCCCTTGATTAGTTCTCGAATTTACGGGTGATGCCACCCATAAACTCTCGAACTCAGCCATGTGCGCTGCACACACGGCCGTGATGCAGGGCCATCCCGGCCCTTCGGCAATCGGGACGGAGCTCCAGACGGGAGAGGAGGGACCGCTAGCCTCCGGAGAGGCTCCGGCGGCCTGGCGTCCCACGGACGCACATAGAGCCGCCGCCCTTCGTGGCGGTGGATAGGGCTTCCCTGGCCCTCCGGCAGCCGAGGAAGAGAGGGGGAGGTCCTCCGACGTCGGCGGAGATGACGCCGGTGGCCGTTCGGAGTCTGATAGCCCCGAACGGCCATCACAAATTTTTTTTTGACTGCGGCTCCCATGGCCACAGCAGTGGGGCAGGCGACGGCGTGCGGCCACCGCTACCTGCTCCTCCGCCTCTTCCCCCTTGCCAGCCGCCGCCTGAAGTGTGGTTATGGCCGGCGAGGCTCTGATACCATTGTTGGTATCAATAGAACCGTGGAACAGGTGACGACTCACCTGTTTCACGGTGGCACAGCGGATGCCTCCGGCGAGGATCATCGGTAGTCGGGGGGGCTACAAGAGTCCCCGGAGATGCCCACACCCCTGGACCGTGGTGCCAAAGAGGGAGAAGGCAATGGAAGGAGGAGAAGAAGCTGGATGTTCTTCTCTCTCTGTCTACCTAACCGGGAGCCCGTCTCCCCTTCTTATAGTCTCGTTCGGGAGACAACCCATTTAAGGGTTATGGGTGGACGTCACCTCCGGTCGGAGTCCGTGTTCCTCGTGGGCGGCTCCATCCTAGCCGCAAGAAGAACAGGGGGAAGAACAGGGGCTGAAACCGTTTCAACTGTTTCAGCCCCTATTTCGTAACAACTAGTTTTAAACATTTTCAAACTTTAGTATTTAGATCATTTCCTATATCCAAAAATAAAATCTTACTATAATTTAGCCAATGATTATTTCTTTATAATCATATTCTTTGTAGTTTTGAAGAGAAAAGTTACTTTCTAGAAATTGTTTATTTTGAATTCATCAATTTTGGATGGGATTTTTTTTACATGGCAATTTAATAGCTTTGAATGCCATTTTTCATTTAAATAGTGTTGAGGAATTTGGTAGTTTTATAAATATATATTAAAATTTTTTTGAAGTAGTGTTGGCTTTTGGTTAAGTTCCTGATATTTGATTATCATGTTGCTTTTGGTTAAGTTCAGTAATTGAAGATTCTTCAAAGCTATCAATTCAGTTATTGGGAACTAGGTAGCTTCACACTTTGGAAGAGAAGATCGAGAAGATTGAGTCATCAATCAGCACCTCAGCTGATGGATTGAAGATTGAGCTTCAAAATATTTTTGATAAGATTAAAGGTATTGGTGGTGACTCAAATGTTTATTCCAAATATAATGCGGAGCTACAAGAAAAGGTTATTGCAGCTACTTTCCTTGTTGACAAATTGATTAATGATTTTTCAAGAAAAAGAAATGAGACAAATTTTAGAGGAATTGAAGAGACTTTTAAATTTTTGAAGTAATGTTTCCTACCCTTCCTGCTTCTCCAGCTGATCCAGTCACTCAACGCCAAGCCAGTTCAACTCCAATCCAACCAATTATCCAACCTATCTTAGATTATCTTTAGACTCTAGGACTTTAAGTATTGTACATGAATGTTCGCTTTAAAGTTAGATTGATGTTTTTAATACCTACCTTGTACTTAGGACTCTTAAACTATGCTATATGTTTTCATTTAACTTGTACTTGAACTTATGTAATGAATATGAATGCAATGCATGATTTTTTGAAATTAGCTTTGATCCTTGCAAAATGAATGAACACTGTGATGCTTGATTTCTATTTTGATTGATTTATATTCCAATCTGAGCAATAACTACCCTATGCTTTCTTAACCTTTTTGTTGATAACCAAAAAGGGGGAGAAAGAGTAGTATATGCATGCGGACTTTAATGGACTTTAAGCAATCATGTAGTATGCACATATATGAGTTATCTTACTTAAGGGAAGTCTAGTTGAGTTGATAAATATTTGAATTGATATCCATTTGAATCAATAGTTTGAATTGAGCTTTTTGATAACCTTTATCCTTTTGGAACAGTAATGCAATAAACTTGTTGAAATATCGTTAAATATCACTCTATTTGAAAAGTTATCTAATTTGAAGTTTAAAATGTAATTTTGTATGCATATACTCAATGTTTTTGTCATTATCAAAAATGAAGAGATTGTTGAACCATTTATTGATTTTGATGATTAGCAAAAACCATATGAGTATATTTCTTATGTTACTAATGAGTTTGACAAAGTATTTCAGGGGCTTAAATGGTTAAATATTCATAACTCAAGAAAAATTGAGTTTGGATCTATTTCTAATGTTAAGTGTCAAGTTTCAGACATTAAAACCGACTCTAGAGGGATTAAAGTCGACTCCGGAGCGTATCGAAATAGTTTGGCACTTTCGGCACGATTTATAGCCGACTCCAGAAAAATTAGAGCCGACTCTAACCTGAGAACATAGAACCTCTTTTCTACGTCAAAATTAGAGCCGACTCTAACATGAGAATAGAGACTACATTTTCTGGGACATAGTTAGAGTCAACCCTAAGGAAGTCAAAGCCGACTCCAGCACAGAATGTGTCGATCCCACGGAAAGTTAGAGCCAACTCCGCGATGAAAGATTCTTACTAGTTCAAGCATCCCGACTTAGAGCCAACTCCAAGCTAGATTAGAGCCAACTCTAATCTGTTTGAGGTGATTTTTAGGAGTGTCAGAAATGACTCTAGAGGTTATATTTTTTCAAATAAACCTTAACAGCTCTTTTCTTTTTCATGATAAACACATCTGCAAGCACTTTTAACGGCTACTTTGCATCAAAATATGGATTAAGAGAAGATTATAAAAGGAAGGTTCTGACCGTTTGAAACAAGAAGAGAAATCAAGAAAATAATAGAGAAATATCAAGAGAGAAAGCTTAGATTTGAAATCCCAAGTGTTTGAAAAAGAGTTTAGAGAAATCCAAAGTATTCAAAAGCTAACTCTGAAGGATTTTCATCAAATAGAAAAAGAAAAGCAAGAGCCCTAGTTCTTCTACATCCTCTGCATCAACGTTTCTTCCAAAGCTTCAATCCTATCTTGAGAAAGAACATCCAAGAAGAAAAGAAGAAAAAAAGAAAAGCTCAACCTCAAAGATCTTCTAATCGAGCTTTTCTATTTTTATCTCACTTATATTGTTTATTTGCTCATTTGAGGAGCTTTCATTCTATTGTAACCATTTCTTTGATACATTTGATTTCTGATTCAATCAGGTGATTAAATCAAGTGAGACAGTTGGCCTTGTGCAAGCTAAAGTTAGCTTGTGATAGATTGTGTGCTGGTGAGCCTGTGAAAACTGGCTAGGTTCGTTGTGATCCCATTATAAAACAACAAGTTTGGGTTGTGAGCTTGTAAAACAATTCGGCTGTAATCAGGATGATTATAGTGTGGGCCTAAGAGTTGCTTGAGAGTGGATGTAGGTATAGCTAACACCGAACCACTATAAATCCTTGTGTTTGTCGTGCTTGTTTCTTCTCCTTTCTACTCTATCTTTATATTTAGCATTGCATTCTTAGTACTATACTCACTTCACTCTTCTTATGCACTTTCACTTTGTGAAATTATTTTTGAGCATCGAATTTTTTATGAACCAAATTCACCCCCTCTCTCCCCTCTTGGGTTGCCATCTGGGCCAACACTTTCTATAGCAAATGGTTGAGATGAAGCCTTCTATTGCCTTTTCATGATTGGACAATCTATGAATGCCCAAAGTACCAAAAAGGATGGTCCACATGGCTCTCGTATGGAGCATGGCCCATGGAAGATGAGTTTTGATTTCAAGAATCACAGCTTGATTCTAGGGTCATTTTTCATGGTTAATGTTGTAGCTTGGTTGGTTTACTAAATCAACTTTGAGAGTCCCAAAAGAGGGTGTAAATTTGGCTAATAAAAACTTTATCAAGTGGGCTAATTTGGGCCGCTAAAACATTGAGCTAAGAGACTCAAAATTTCATATTTTTTTGCAAGCTTGCAGGGCATGTGATGAAGACTTTGGCTTATTTGGAGTTCATTCGATTAGGAAGTAAATTTGACCGAATAGACTAAGCAATAAGACTATTTTAGGTCCAAAAAATGAGTTCAACATGTGAACACTTGAAACTCAGACTAAAATTGAGAGAATAGGCTCTAGAATGTTCAAACATGGTTAGAAGATGTATCCTATAGATTTCAGATGTAGGTTGACTGAGATTGACCTAGAGTTGACTTAGATTTTCGGGGCGGTTCTAGGTTTTAGGAATAGTGACTAGGAGTGCTTAGGTTAGGTTTTTGATGGTAGTCTAGTTTTAAATGGATTCTTTAACCATGAAAGAGGTTTCAAAATGGATGCCTAAAGGTGTCCATGCTTCTAACATCCAGATTTGAGAAAAAAGTAAAGAAAATTTACTAGCACTTATATTCAACCAATTTATATAAAAAATTTCATTTGTGCAATAAGAGACACCGAATTTATGCATATTTAAAAAATTTTCACTAGGTGACCAACAATATACCATGGATCTATGCATCTACATCAAATTTTAACAAATTTGCAACAAAAATAATGAAAGTATGGGAAGAAAAAGGCATCAGGTGTGTTGGTTGGAGAAGCCTACTTAAGGGCTCACTTGCTCTTCTTCATGCTCCTTATGCTTGGCATGATCACTTTTAAGTTTGATGCCTTTATAATGAAGAAGGAATATAATGTGGATCTAAAGTTGATGAGAAGGGGATCAAAGAATAGATGACATCATCGATGTGAACTTTTCTTCTCTCCACTCTCCTCTCTCCTAAGCCTCGGATTTAAACCTAGGAGAAAGCAAAACCAAAGTTCAAATGGCAAAAGTTCTTTTAAATTTGAATCAATGGTTGAGATTTAAGGTTCAAGAAAATCATAAGATACTCGAGGATTTGATTGATCCAAATATCATTACTTGATTAGCTAAGAAGTAGAACAATTGATCACATCCATGATGGGCTTAGATCAAAAGAAAGAAACACATAACGTTCCTTTGGCTATGCTGTGGAGTAGGTGTAGATGCTGGATTAGTGAATTAGAAAATTTAGTATACGTAAGCAACTAAAATTTTGTATTCTATCTAACAAACTATTACATTTTGAATAGATTAGAGACCATAAATCCCTTAAAATTTTTTGAGATGAAAGTAGGTATGTCAAGGTAGAAGTTGACTGATGACCATATTGTTAAAGACTCAAAATTAGTCAAACCAAGTCCAAAATAAAGCCAAAATGCAAAAATTAAAAAGAAAAAAGAAAAAGAAAAGAAAAAAAGGAAAGAGAAACTAAAAATGATCTACTAAATAAATTGATAAAAATATGTTGTCACAAAATTAGACTCTAATAGACTTTATAGGTTTAGGAATTGAAAGGAGTTGAGTAAAAGAATGATAGAAGCCTAGATACAAAGGAATGCACTTATTTCATGAAAATATGAATGTAACATGTGATATAAAAGTCAAACCCTACAACCTATATGATTTAATTACTTATGATGCTTTGGAGGCATTTAGTAACCTAAATAGGGTCACCATAGTGATCCTAAATTATTGTTGGTCTTTATACTAAAGCAACCTAATCTTAATGATCTAATATTATCATATTTGGTATGTCATGTTCTAATGATTAAAAATCTTTAGATATATATGATTACCCTATTTGGTATACCATAGAAATCTAAGATTACTGATAGTGAAATACAAAAAAACTATTGTTATTATATATTTGCAACTACCATAATACTTTATCATTATTAATATTATTTATTATTAGAATACTTAAATTAAATATTATTAATATTATTAATATATAAGTATTGTTTATTATAATATATTTTACTATATTATTGTAATATAATTTTAATAATATTAAAATATATTATATTAATATATAAAAAATACTATGCATCTTTTTATATATAAAGGAGGGGTATTTTGGTACTTTTATCTTAGTTCAGAAGCACCATCTCAAATGATCCTTGATACTAGCTTTCAAGAATGGATATAAGGTCACTATGTTGGTTGGTGATGCTAGAAGTAAGGACAATTTAAGATCATTAACATGTAGGAACATCAAGTGTAGCCAAACATGATGATATGACCATCTCCACTCATATTATTGACGAATCCAGATGAATCATCCAATATCAAACGTCCTTTTTATGTTTGCATTATTAGCAAAATGATTTATGATCTCTAAACTCATTCAAATTGTGAAAAGCCAACTTAAAATGATATTCAATAAATTACTATAACGTGAAATCAATTCTATGTTGTTTATGCCCATGTAACAATTACAGCAAATTCACCATATATTTGCAAGTTCAACCTATCAAATGTCCTAAACTCACAATGATAAAAATAGCACAGTGCCTAATACAATAGATATCACTACATTATCGATGTATAATAAACTCATATTTTCCTTATCAGATATATTTCACATAATTTAATTCTTTCTAATTAATAAAATAGTTAATCTTCGCTCAAGTAAAACACTAGCAAAACAACCTACACGCATGCCAAATGCCAAGTTGAGCAATGGTTGTTGGAGAACAGCTGATAGCCAGTCTCATTCAGCCACTTCAGTTGGACCAACTTATCTACGTTACCCCTTTGGCTTTCAACACCTATCAACTCTATAGTTGCGAGCCAAATCAACTGGTTGAATCGATTGAATAGGATTCGAAGGTAAATCGATTGATTCTAACATAAAATAGGTGTGTAAGTGATCCAAAATAACGATCAATCTATTCGTTCACCATAAATCAGTCTATTCAGTTCAAACTGGATGAAATTACGAGTTTTATTATTCTGTTAATCTTATTTTTTTATTAAAAATATTTTTTATTAATATAAATATATTTTATATTAAAATAATTGATTAATGATTAATGATGATTGAATCAGTGATCTGGTGATCCAAGCTCTTAGCCGAATCGACGACGGCCCGGGCTGACAACTATGATCAACTCATCTCCCATAATCGGGCGATTGATGAAGAAATGCAAGAGTTTGGACCATTGAAGTCCATTGATTTAACGGTCCAGATATTTTCCTCATTGTAACTCGATCCGGCGGCCCACGGCACTGGGAAAACCTTAGCCCTAACCCTAACCCTAACCATCGAAGGTATATCATCCACCCAGAGGGATGTGGCCGAAGTTTTCTTCCTCCAGTCGCGGCGGCTTCTTTTCTTCGTGAGGCCTCAAATCTCGAAACCCTTGTTCTAGGACTCGACCTCTCATCGCGAAATGGTTATCTTCTGATCTCTACTTCAGTTACGTCTCTTGGTATTCTCTTGATTTCTGTTCGCTTGATCTGTTCTCTGTTCTTTCGCTTGCAGGCACCGAAGAAGGAGAAGGCCCCACCGCCGTCTTCGAAGCCCGCTAAGTCCGGCGGAGGAAAGCAGAAGAAGAAGGTAAGCCCTATCCAGTTAGGATTAGGGTTTGTGGGGATTTTTTCCCCGTTTTATTTGATGACTTATTTCTGTTCTGGATCGGTTCTTGGGATCTTGTTCGTGAAAAATTGTTTTTTCTTCGGGATTTTCGTTTCGAGCATTCCTTTTTTTTTTTGTGAAAAAAAAGATCGAGTTTTGCATCTGTATTTGGAGATATGGGTTAAAGAGTCGTTGGGGTTTTGGTTGCAGAAATGGAGCAAAGGTAAGCAAAAGGAGAAGGTGAACAACGCGGTTCTCTTTGATCAGGCGACCTACGATAAGATGCTCTCCGAGGTGCCCAAGTACAAGCAGATCACTCCCTCGGTGTTGTCTGAGAGATTGAGGGTAGCTATCCCATTAAACTTCCCTTTTCCTATCTTTCATTCCTTATTAGATGCTTTCTTTTTGTTAATTAATTAATTTTTTTGTGAAGCTGAATCGCCGATACTTGATCTAGTGTAATCAGTAATCATCTTGTTGACTATATGGTTTGATATAGTCTTCTTGTGAATTCTTAGAACGGTCGCTCAGGTATCAGTGATCCCCTTTACAGGGGAAAAATGTCATCACTAATTTGAATATTATTATTTTTACAGGGGAAAAATGTCATCACTAATTTGAATTTTATTATTTTGCTTGACTTTATTGCGTCATAAAGTTTGGGCCTTTATGTTTATGTTCTTGGTAATTTATGTACTATAGGGAGGGGTAATCGTTGTTACTTAGTGTTCATTGTAGTTGTTGGATAACTACTTGAAACATATCCAGTTATCCTTTTCACTAGTTTTGTGGTTCATGATTCATGGAATGCCTGCATTTTAAAAGTGGGCATTACTTTTATGGGCTGTAGCTTGGTTTTTTTCACTGGATTACTTGAGTTGAGCACTTAGGAATATCATTTTGCTTGCTTTTGTTATATCATTATCTCATACCATATTCAATGGGAAGAGCATCTGTTGTTGGCACATGAGGAAAGATAAAGATTAAGGGAAAAGTTATCCAATTGTTATTATTATAGGAGAGTTACAAGAAAAGAAAAGTACTAACAAAAATCTAGCTTAAATGAGCTTTTCCATGTGCATCGCATAAAAAAGAAAGCTTCTCATGCTGGTTTCAGTATATAAGCTAACGCTATTAATTCCTGCATGTATGGTGTGCTCTTTGGTGTTTAATAGTTTAACTTTTTGGTGATGGGTGTTTGATGCTATTCAGATATATTTCTCCTTGATATAATGTGATTTTTAATGCCAAGCATGAAATTTCATTTTTTTTTAATCTTAAGATTCAGTAGTTGTTATAAGGGCGAAGATACTTTTGAGGTTGAATCTAGTTCAGGTAAAGGTATGTCCGATAATATATTAGATATTTTCTTTGTTTGTGACATGGTTTTGATTTCAAGCATGTCTGATTCATCTGAGCTTGACAGTGTTTGATGTACACTCATCTTGTTGACCCTGCTAACTATTAATACCAGTGAGCCCTTTATCTGGATCTATGTCATCACCTATTGCTGCACTCCTATGGATTCTTAAAAAGCAGTGAATTGAGTGGTATGAGGTTTGTTTGATCTTTGTTACTATAAAACAAGCTTAATTATCTTAAATTTTGCATTAGGTTCCTATGTGCTGCAGGAAACCCATTAGTTATTCTTGATGTAATGTGATAGGGAAGTACACATGGCCTAAGTAAACTTTCCATTTTATATAAAAATTTGCTGGAATTCTGCCTGCCTTCCTGGAATTTTGTTAACTCTTTGTTAGTTGTTGCCTTCATGCAAGTACCTATTGCTAAATGATTTGTCTAT
Organism: Calamus simplicifolius; assembly: GCA_900491605.1. Lineage (NCBI taxonomy): Eukaryota > Viridiplantae > Streptophyta > Magnoliopsida > Arecales > Arecaceae > Calamus > Calamus simplicifolius. Next base: position 132,639 of record UESW01001685.1, on the reverse strand, counting down.
AAACTATTGCAATAATATTTTTAAAAAATTGATGATAACCAATAGGACTTACTATTAATATACTTCAGGAAGATCACTACTGTGTTTATATTATTGCTTGTGCTGCTGATAGAAAGTTTTGGAAAGCAGAGAATTTTCACATGCAAGTTTATGCTTACGTGATTTCTATTCTGATTTTTTAAACAGATATTGAACAAAAGATTTATTAATAAAAAACTTAAAATATGGTGACTTACTCCTTTTTGCAATCTGGTTGAGAATTGTAGGTTTTTTCCCTGGTTCTTCTAACCATACTATTGAGAAATGATTTGTTTTTCTTGGCTGTGAAATTAAGACATCTATAGGCTTTTATTTCTTAGTCCCATAGCAACAGGAATCTTCTATCTGTGTTTAGGTGCCCACCTCAAAACTCCCTGAAAACTCAAATGTGCTCCTGCTTCCTTCGTGCTTTCTTACTTGAATGCTTCAAGCATTTCCCGGTATCTGCACCTATTTCCACTTCCATTTTCTCCCAATTTTCGCTATTAGGCTTAATATTCCCTCCACCTTTTTGCTATCTCCTGCTTTGTGATTTGTACTTGGCTATTATTTTCCATTCTGTAATTATATTTCTGAGGTCTTGTTATGAATGATAGGAACTTCCCCCATCCTCATCATTTTGTTCCGTTAGAACTTGATCTCACATGAGCTTTCTTTCTTCCATTATCTAGTCGTGTACTTGGTTTTCATGTTTTTCTGTCTAGCATGATCTGAATCATGTGATGTGTATTTTATATTTCCTTCCCATTCTCTGGTTATGTGCCTGGTCAATATTTGTATTGAATAGCTTGTGTGGCGTCTGTCGTTGTGAGTGCGCTGGTGTCCGAATGCCTAATTTCATTAAAAATCTTATGACACTAGCAAGCTTCGGATGGTCATGTTATTCATGCTAAATCCATGAAGATACAATTATGGTTGTCTTTTTTGTGTTATTCTTTGCCCTTGGTTTCAATTTATGATCTTTATCATATCCCATTGTTTCTATTCCGCTCCAATTTTCTCCATGCAGCAATAATTTGAGTTCATTCTATGACTGGTTATCATTGCGCACCCTTAGTGGTATTATTGACTAAGCTCATGTCATAACCACCCTGTTCATTGTATCACCAAAACAATCTATCATTCATTGAAGAAATAAAAAGCTATCCTGTTGTATCATTAATTTCTATTTTTACTGGTTCTTTTAACTAATGCAATTTTCTGCTGCAGAATTTTCTTCTGAAATGTTGTAGGGGCATTTATTCTAAGATTTTGTTATTCTTTTGCAGATCAATGGATCGCTTGCCAGAAGGGCTATCAAGGATTTAATGGCCAGGGGTTCCATCAGGATGGTATCAGCACACGCCAGCCAACAGATCTACACAAGAGCAACCAATACCTAATGGGTTTTCCGTTGGATTAGGTTTTTTCTAGGTCGAGCACTTCTGGGTTCCTCTGGGTAGAGTTGATTCTGGTTTCTTTTCCCTGGTGAGGGAGAGTTGATTCTGTGATGCTTCTGTTAGCGCACAAGAATTTTTCTATTATGGAGTCATTTTGTTATTAGCCACTGATTATGTTGACGTTGGTGGTTACACATCATTTATGTGCTGGAATTGAGCATTATCTAATTTGGTGTTTCATTTTAAGAAGTAAGTAGAGAGAGATACCGAAATGATAGTGGCCTTTGTTCGGATTTAAGGGCTACACACACAATCGACAGCAGTTAAGGCTCAGGTCTAAATTTTAAAGTTTAAATTTCGTTTTGTTGGACAAAATATGTTTCAGAAATCAATTTATAAATTGTTAAACCTTTCAGAATTATTTATATATATATATATATATATATATATATATATATATATATATATATATCTTAGTTATTCTTTTAGTTGCACTGTCGCATCTTTTAAAAAATCAAATTTTTTATTTTTATGTTATTATTATTATTTATAAAGAATATGAATTATGAATAAATTTATTATTATATATATATATATATTCATATTTTGAAACGGTTTGAATTTTTTTTATTTCATAAGCTAAAATGGAACATAATTCGGAACAAATAACTTTACTAAATTCTCATTGGTTCCATATATTAACCATCCTACCCGATGTATCTGTGGACAATCACCTTAAAAGCTAATCGCAGATCTGGTGTCAACATTCACCTTAAAAGCTAATCGCAGATCTGGTGTGAACTCTGGTAGAAATTGTTTCGTAATCAAAATTCTGATTTGATTTGAAAACATTGGAAATTTATTAAATCTTCTGGATTTTGAGATGAATGAGATGAGAAAATCATGAGAAAATAGACCTCGAACCACTTATTGTAAAAATCTTGATTTTCGGCTTAACAATTTTCTAGAACCACCAGATAGATTCCCCTATATTGAATACAACCAACTGTTAAAAAAAATGCGTTGGAAATATAGCGAAACCAAAACAGATAATATTCATGAATGAATTGGGCCCTTCCAAGATGGAGAAAAGGACGAACAAAATCATATTAATAATAACCATTTTTAATGCACCTTGCCTTCGGTCCCGAGTGGTGTTAAATAGTCAAAAAAATGAGGCAAAATTATATGCATCAGCTCACATAGCTGAGCCTAGACCACTTAAATCAAGCATCGATCCTCATTCAAATATCGCCTTCAATCAACAAGCTCTTGTATAGGTCTCAGAAAGAACAAGACGCAGCAGCAATACGAACTTGAATACAAAAATGTCAACAATAAAGGTAATTTCTGTTACTCAAGCAAAGCTAAAAAAGGCAAAGGCTTCGTCTGTTTATGTAGTTCTCATATGCAGAGATATCTGCATTTATCCATAGATGCCAAGATTGTATTGTCTTTAAATTTTTATTTGAGATATTCTGCTACATCGCGGGAGATCTCCTCCAAGAAGGAAACAAAACCAGTGCCACTGCTAATACCAGTGCCATCAACGTCTTGCTCCTCAATGAGATAATTCTCAAATAATGCCGCATCATCCTGCCCCCCACGAAAAAATGTAAGTCTTGGTGTAATACTCCTCTCTTGCTTTAATTTATTGATTGTTGTTCGCAGAAGACCTGAAAAATGGCATGTTTAAGAGGCAGTAGAATGATTGATTGTCACAAAAATATATGAAATATATAATATTCTGGTAAATACTACTTACAATCATGCGGGGGAGGGAAGGGAAGTGAAGGATCAGCTGTCGAAGAATAATATACAATGAGATTTGTGAAGGCATCAAGAAAGAATATTGGGCTTCCACTGGTAATTAGAGCAATTCGACTTAAGGAATGGCGTGGATATGCTTGTTTGTCTGGTGTGGCATATGAAGTCAGCACAGGATATATAGCACGGTGAAGAGAAGCAGGATCCAGTGCACTGCATCGAACAATCAATTTAGTTTTGAATGATAAATTTCTGTTTTAAGGCTATAAAAGAGGAATTCTTTTAGTGCAAAAAGAATAGTAGGAGATTTTAGTCTTCAAATACTCCTTGTTTTTCTTGTTCAAGACAATAGCTGAAGCACCACCATCTAGACCAAACCTGGAACCTCCCAAACTCAGTTGCCGAGAAAGGGAGGTACCACCTGGCTCAATCAAGTCCGATTGGCTCAGAACTCTCTCAAGGCTTGCCCATTTCTTTATTGAGCATGCCTATCAGATGGCGGTACACGGAGGAGCAATTAACATGGCCCCATAGCTTACCGATAGTGAATGAAACTCTTACTGAGAAATCCAGCATTTAACAGAGTACATGGGTCATATTTTTTACATCATACTGCCAAATAACATCCACTAGTTTTTTGTGGTCTCTTTTTCCTGATATTGTCGAATTATTCACACAAAGCTCATAAACATATGCACATAAGATATGAGAATGATAGATACCTGAAAAGGCACTGCAGGTATATCCGATAGTCTGGGTGAACCCCTTCTTCATGAAACCGGAGAAGAGGGTTCCTTAATAAAGCAAAGACAAGCCGGGGTAAGGGCTGCAATTGTGGACATTGAGAGAAGGCCACATCAACACGGCCAATTGAAATTCCATTATCATTATGAACAATTTTATATGCATTGTTATACTGGGCTGTAAGAATGACTAGCCAATCATGGAGCAACATTCTGCCTTCCCTGACTCCTTCGTCCAAGGAAGCTAGAATAACCTGGAAAACAGCCAGCACAAAATAACAGTGGAGACAATTAAGTAAATTGGTTAAAAACGCAAGTTTGTTTTGATGCAAGTCCCACAGTGCATCAATATTTCAATTACTGAAAATATAAAATAATGATTGGCAGGCAATAAAAGACAATCAGAGAATTAAAAACAATTCAAAAAACACTCTTCAAGAACAAAATTGCTAAACTGCAACTTAAGTTCTGACCAGAAATCATACTCTTCAGAGAAAAATGCCATGAATACAAGACTTTCTAAAAACTTGATATAGAGAATCAGTCTTGTTAAAGCATCCATTTTTATTTAATAGTCACTGATATTTGTGTTGTATAATAATTCAGGTCATCTTATACTAGATGTTCAATCATTTTAGACATATTGTATAACTAACAAAAGTTAGTGAAAAAATCAACTGGAATTGTCTTATTAATTACCTTGTGAACAAGGATAGACAAAACAGCTTCAGAATCAACATTGTCATAGAGTTCATTGATATTTCCAGAAGCTCCATACTGCAGGGTCCTGATTCTTAATCGTCTTTTAAGAAAAAACCTGCAAAATGGCAGATTGAAGTTAAGCCACCCTTCAAAGACAAAAGAGCACAAGACACATTTTTTTTATGCATAAAGGAATAGAGACAGAAGTAGGCAACATGAAACCAGGTTATGATCTCACAGCATAACATGTGATAACATAAGATAGAGCTCTTCTAAAACAACCAGCTAAAAGTCTCCACATACCAGCATACTGAAAAATTACAGAAATGGAAATTGCAGTAGGCACTGACAAAGGAACAAGCCATTCGGAAGCAGCTTGTTCTGGCTTGAAATTTAGCTCAGTACTTGCCCATCCTATCAGCAGATGAACTGAACATGAGCCAGGATTTTGAACTCAAAAACTACACAAGTTGAACAGCAAGCTCATTCTTCTCTCTATCATTCTCTTCAAGTTCTTCTCCAGTTCATTTGTCTATTAGTACCCTACCCAGATACTCAAGCAACTCTTTTGATGTAGAGGGCTGCCAAAGGGTGTGTCAAATCAAGCACCTCCAGAAGACACATACTCAAGTCTGGTATATATGGTGTGAGAGTCATAACACTTGGTTTGGGAGTAGGGGTCATGGATGCATGTACGAGAGTACCTGATCTCTCACTTTCATCTCCACCCATAACCCAACCCATCCTTCATGTCCTTGCATCCTAAGGAGATAACATACTTGATAAGGGGTGAGGAGACAAATTAATCAATGTACAGTCAACTGAGTTTACGTTGGCAGAGAAAGGAGAACACAGTTCAGTTTATGTCATCATATCCAGTTACAGTCATCATTAAGGAATTAGTTGTTTGATATCAAAACAATTTAAATATATCATTTGAAGCACAAACCTTGTTCAATGAGCCTACCATGCTAGAATAATTCACTTTTGAAAAGTTTTCTGCAAGCAGATATGCACTAAACGATGTTGCCGCTTATTTCAAGTAAATATTTAATTAATCTACTACTTAATATAGAGGAAATATTTAGGCCCAACACCTATTACTGAAATTAGTTAATGTTATGCAGATATTGGGCTGTCTCCAAGCTTCATCAACATATACTCTTCTCATATTTTCTATTAAATAGCATCTCTATTTCAAATTCTGAATGCCATATAATCAAAGTTCACAGATTTTGTTTTCAAATCTCCCAACACCAACTCCCCTACCTTGATGGATTCTAGTGGATCAATCAATTAACTTTTTCTTCCTCAATGAATCCTTTGAATCTTCTTTTATTTCTTAACTGCTCACTTAACAATTTGAACTAGGAGGGCCAAATAAATTCTAGTGAATATTATCATACTATGGTGTTATTGCTCTATAGCTGGCTTTGCAGTTTTGCAGAGCTTCGGGAAAAATGGCAGGAGGTGATTCCATCATAAATTCTATTTAAATATTTGAATCATTTCAAAATTTAAATGCACCCTAATTTCTTTCTCTTCCTATATAGACATGTTGGTATTAAAGGTTTCAACTCACCATAATTCAGCAATAACATTATGTTAACAGAGGCAAGTTGTGAGCGTAATGAAATTTTGTTTCATAAGAGATGCTCACAAAACTGGTGTGGCCTCTTCCTAGGACAAAGTTAACTATAGAAAATCCTCATTTCTTAAATATGTCATAGAAAGACCTGCAACTATATTAAAAAAAAGAACAAAATACATTTTAGAAATTATTATGAATATGGAGACTCTTCATGAGAATTTTAGTAGGCTTTATGCCTAAATCAAGCACCTTTAGATATGACTGCAATTGAAATCTTATAATAGTCATTTAAGTCACCTCAATCAAGCAGTGTGTCATTGATTTTAGACTGAAGTTGTCAAAACCAATAAATTTGATGATAATGAGAACAATGAGCTGCTATTTATGTCACTGCTTTTGTTTAGTTAATATGCTGATATTACCTTAACATTAAGAGCCATTGCTATCCGGGGTTCGCTTTATCAATTTAATCAGGTTTTCAAAACTATTTTATGTCTGCTTTTCAATCTATTAGTCAGAATAATTATTAGACGGTTGGAACATGGTCACATGAAAATTAACAAAACAATATCTGATTACACACCAAAAAAAGCATTATACTTTATAAAATCAAAAAATGGAAACAATAGTAGCTCAACTAACAGAATTTATGAGTGAAAATATGAGACTAGATGAAATTTCTTCAGTTGAAATTATGTTTCTTGATCATTTGATGACATGTTTATCAAGTAAATATTAAACCAGAGTGCAACAAAAAAATTACAAATTGTGGCAAATGGTCATCTAAATTGTAAAGCATTGCAGTCACTATACCTGGAAGAAGAATTTGACCCAGCATCTGATGTCTCCTCACAAGGCACAATAACAGTATATTGAAATGCAATCTGTAGAACAGGAGGTTCTGTGTGCCTGTAAGAAAACAAGTTGTCTTATCATATTTTTTGTACCATCATAATCAGCAATTAGTTCAAATATATTCATAATTTTACATTCGACATAAGTAACAATAGCAAAAAATTTATGTAGCAAAGCTAGAACACATTATCTATGATAATCTTACATAAAGAGTTCAAGACGCAGGTATTCAGCCATCAAAGACTGACTACTAGACGAAACGAAGAAGGAAAAAACAAAGGAGAGACATACCCCAACAAAATAAAGTCTGACAAGTCAGACTACCCAAATAACCGATCCCTTGCTGGTGCAATAGATTACCATTGCAACTAGAGGAAAGAATATAAAATGGAAAGGATATGAAAGAGAGATCAGACAAGGAATTCTTGCTGGTGCCAAAGTTCAATATTGGTGTCATGGCGCATGGGAGGGAGAATGTGGTATTTTTCTCAGTGGCAGAGCACTTAGTGACAGAAAGCCAAATCTATAGTGATGCTCCAGCTATGGGAGAAGGTAGAAGAGAAGAGAGATAAGATGACAAGGATAAAAGAAGACAAAGACGGATCAAACTCTCTCGACCAATAGTGTCCCCATTACTACTTATTCTTTTTTCCATGTGAGCTCGCTCTCTCCGAAGAACTTTAAGATCAAACTAGAGGCAAGAATATAAAATGGAAAGGATATGAAAGAGAGATCAGACAAGGAATTCTTGCTGGTGCCAAAGTTCAATATTGGTGGCATGGGCAGAATGTGGTATTTTTCTCAGTGGCAGAGCACTTAGTGACAGAAAGCCAAATCTATAGTGATGCTCCAGCTATGGGAGAAGGTAGAAGAGAAGAGAGATAAACGACAAGGATAAAAGAAGACAAAGACGGATCAAACTCTCTCGACCAATAGTGTCCCCATTACTGCTTATTCTTTTTTCCATGTGAGCTCCCTCTCTCCGAAGAACTTTAAGATATGCACTGTTAAGAAATGTGGTACTCCCTAGAGGGTCACTCATGTGATTTATTTAGAGGAGCTCCTATAACCCCCATACAGAGTCTAAAAAATTACCAATGTATCTATATTTAAAATACATGGCAATCACCTAACAATTGAACAGTTTGAATCTAAAAGATATTCCAATAAACCCCAGAATATACCCAAAATTGCAATATGAAACAGTTAGAAAATAGAAAAGTAAATCTGAAAATAAACAGAAATAAGATTTAATCATCCTCCACAATTCTTGATTGCATCAATCAGTTCCACTACCTTGATCACATCTTCATGATCATTCAGAGGACTCAATGCAACTTTTGAAAAATGGATCTTTAAAACTAGAGTAAGGAGATTGAAGTTTCACCTAATGATGGGGCTTTTAGATAACAATGGTTGCATTTCCAATCAATACTAAGTTCTAACATGCCTCTTGATAAACTCCAAGACATTCATGTTTGGATCTTTCGGTGCATGGCCAAATGGATCTAGGAAGTAGTAATTGATTATAATTATTGGATCCATCGGAATCTAGATCAGATCTTCTTAAAGTCATGAATCTACAAATAAGGATTCACTGTTTTTTCTAGATAGTTGGCAATTCCTAATTCTGTCAAAACAGTTTCATTGACAATCGGATCTTTAATGATTTGCCTTTTATCCTTTAATCAGAGTCCTTTTTTCATCCTAGTGAGACAATGGAGTTCATAGATATCCTCTATCACATCCAGATTAGATTGTAACCTAGGAGCTTGGATTGATGGCAGAGCTACAAAATTAGGTTGCGCTAACCAGGCTTTCCAAGCATGTCAACTTGCCATCTAGAAAAGAATATAACTTTGTGGAATCTATGAACATGCCCACTTTTGCATACCAAAAGATATAGATTAAAGTTTTAGGGCTTCTTTTTATTATAATCATGTTGCTTCATGTTAATCTTCCATCTAGCAAAGAATATAACTTTGTGGAATCTATGATCATGCCTATTTCTTGCACAACATAAAATGTAGATTAAGAGCTCCCTTAAGTTACATAAAAGATTTGGTATAGCAAAAACTTATCGTGGTATTGCAGAAAATTAAAGATAAAAGGGAGGCAAAGTGAAGGGAAGAAGAATTTGAGAAATAGGAGAGAGAGAGAGAGAAAACGAAAAGGCCTGTGCTCAATTTTATCTGAAATAAGGTTTGCATGCCACTTCAAAGAACATCTAACAGTTAGCCAAAACAAGTTAAATGAATACTATTCTCAAGTCTACTAGATTCTTCAATTTAGGACATAAACCAAGAAAAAACCGAGTCACTTAAAAGACAGTTATCACTAGCCACCTCTTCAATAGGTAATTCCCTTTTCAAAGCCTTATTCAAAGAATAAAACTGCCGATGCATCTTCATTTTGTTATATCTAGCCAGCAACCTGATGGCTGATTGGTTTAAGTCTAAGGTTCGCCATTCTGGAATTGGTATCGTTTTGGTACCAGATCATGATTGTTCAATATGAGGCACAACGTACCAAACCAGCATCGTACCAATATGGTTCAGGGTTGGTTTAAGATGGTTTGGGATGGTACAAAATGATTTGGCCCCTGTATTGAACCGAATCACCGAACCATACTGGTTTCAAGCCAGGTCAGAACAGTTTTGCCATCCTTGTTTGAGTCTAAATAAAACTCAAAAAAAAAAAAAAAAAATCAGATGAACTAACCAAAAAATAAATATGAAATCAGTAAAAAGAAAGAAAAACAAATGTCCAAAAAAAAAATCAAAAATAAATTCAATCATCATCATTAATTCCAGCATGCAACAGCTAGGAACCATATTGCAGTAGCTGCTTAGACGTTTCCTCATTGTTTCTTTAAGGTTTCCAATGTGCTTCGCACATGAACTTCTAACTCACTGCCTCTTCCTATTTCTTGCTTCTGTGATGTCTTCATCCCATAATGGCAATTATGAAAACATATGACAGATATCACAAGCTTTTTGCTGTGCCAATCACAGCATAATATTCCATATTCTGTATAATGGAATGACAAAGAGCATAGAAAAGCAAAGGTAGATGTACTGATCCTCAAATCAGGTACTTTACAGTATCTCACAGTTCAATCACAAAAGCTACTCATTATGCAGCACAGAAAGTACAAGGAAATAACAAAAATAACATCCACCTTGAAAATGACTGATCTATCATGAGAACAGCAGTGAAGACAGAATCAGGTGAAAACACATAGCAATTGAAAGCCAAAAAGGTTCCAAGAAAAGAGTTACGAAGAAAAAAATTACAACTCCACGGTTTTACCTTTAATTTTTTGATTTATAACTCAAATAAAAAAAATGGTGCATGGTTGTCATCAACATAAAATGTGCTGTATAAAATTATTAGTATCTTCGTAATTATTGCAACTTTAACCATGCACTCCTTTCTTAGCTAGATACTGATGACTGCTTAGACAATAAAGCAACACAAACAGAACTTCGAGCAGGTTGATAGAATTGGAGTTTAATCCTCTAGGCTCATGTCCAAAAAATTCTTAGGATGGAACAAAGGAAGGTGGCATTAGACCCCTCAGGACACTTTGTCATAGTAATCACTAGCCATGCTTCATATCAAAACACCATTATGAACATGCAAAACTCATGGTAAAACAACTGCCACAGCAACTTTTCACCATGTGATTTTAGCACCACCATTCTCCACACTGTCAAATTCTTAGGCCCCATTTGATGGAGCTTTTGGAGGATAAAAGTGTTTTCCAATGTTTTAAGATGTTTGGTAAAAAAAATGTAAAAGTGCTTTTAAATGATGCAAAAGCTGTCCAATGCTCTACTTGAAAAACTTGTTTGCATTGAACTTGAAAGAGACATATTTTAATTATGAGAATGGTCACATTTAAGATTGTAACATAATAAAAATATAATATGATTATAATAATAATAAATATATATTATATCAGAATGCTATAATTAAAAATATTATAATATAGCATAAAATATTATTATAAATATAATATAACTATGTAGTGCAAAACAAGATAATATAATAATATTATAACATTACATCATACTACAATAGTATTTTATATTCTTGTAATATTACTTTAATAATATATCATAATATTGTAATATTATATTTTTAGATACTTATTGCTATACTTTTAATAATATTATAGTATAATAATTATTATATTTTCTCATACTATATTATAATACTATAATATTATATGCTTTAATATTCTAATAATATGATACTATTATATTATAACGTTGTCATAATAATTTATATTTAAGAATAAATTATAATAATAGTTTTTGATAATATAAATGGTTAGATAATTGAAAGTAGCATGCAAAATGATCCATACATGCCCTTTAAGCATTGTGCACTTTAAGCATGCCCTTACTTTTAACCCATTGCACCACACTTTATACATGTCTCCCCTATGATAATGGCCCATGCTCTTCTTTCACAAAGCAATCATTTTAACCATCTCTCCTATGCCCAGCCTCAATCATTGTCCCATCCTAAAGGAGTGGTTTACATATTTGCCTACCTCTTAACAGAACTCCTCAATAACATATTTCAACTCTTTTCACCATAACATTCCAACAATAACAATCACATCTGCTGGTGGCCCCAACCATCATCAAGATTCAACACCATAAATATGTAATTAAGAGGTGCAAGTACTTTTTTTTCATAGAGAGTCCTAATTTTCCTATGATGCTAAAATCTTGCTGTAAGATTGTCAATGGTGACATTACTGGATGTTACAGGATAATCAAGTACTCATTTCTTCCAACATGAAAAAAATAACTTGACCACATTTGCCCAATAAAACCCTTTCCTATAGTCAGTTTAGTTGGTCCATAAATGGTAAGTGAAAGATGAAGTGAAAAAATGGCCACTAATATGAAAAGGTCACCCTCCAACATTCCTCCAATATCTTTTCTTCAATTTGCAAAGATCCTCTGTAAAACCAGGCCTGCAACATTGGACTTCTAATCTTTGTTCCTAAAAATAGTTCATTTTCCAAATAGTAATAATCATGTTAAAAGACATATAGGTTGGCCACCCAATAACTGCCTTAACATTTTGGTTGCATCATCTATGAGTACAAGGATCACATCAATTAAAATTTGGTACTTGATATTTCCGAGCAGATACTTACCATTCATTTGCTACTTATTTGATATATTATGCTCCCATTGTTAATTAATAAATTTTTTTAAATTTCCCCTTATTTTTTAAGTTTTATATAATTTATCATTCTAGAGCACCCCTATCTCTGAGCACCTGCCTACGCACTTCTCTAGCACCTAGGCAGTAAGCGGGACCTCTTGCTGCCTGTTCACTGCATACCATCTTTTAAAACTACGCTAGTTGCACACCCAACACCCTTCTATGAAAATGCTACAATCTAAAAACTCAGAGATGCACCATCACACCATATCTCCTTCATAAAAGAAAGAAAAAAAAAAGTTAGCAACACATTCTCTAACTTGCAATCCAAGTTACCCAGGTCAATATTTTCATATTCAACAATTTCTTTCAAATTTGGCTTTCTTTTCCATCTCACAGTTATCTCTTCTCTCCATATCCAAATGGAAGCTCTCCTCATGCACAAAACAACTCAATTGTCCTCCTCTGTCCCCAATCTAAAGAATTTTGAGATTCAACCATTGGTTATCATCATAAAAGAATGTCACTGGCATCTAATAACTGAAACCTTCTTGACCAAAATATCGTAGTAATTGTGTCATGCACAAAAGAAAGCATGCAACACTTGCCCATACACACCTTTGACAACAAACATTATCCCATATACCTTGTTAAATAGTAAAAAATATAACAGACTGCACAATGATAGATTATACCACTAAAAAAATCAGTAGCATGCGTTTAATCTTTGGCTGGAATGGAAATAGTTAATACCTGGCAAAACCATCAGAACCAGAAAACTCAAAGTCATAAGCGTATGTTGCAAAAGAATCACAACAAATGATATGTTGAACATTTTCATACTGAGGATCTGGGAAGAAATGACCATACTGCCAACGGGGTGAAACAAGCAATTAAATCATAATTAATCAAGCAGAAATTGAGAAGATGAAAAAAAAAAGGTTGGTCGCATACAGAATGGCAAGGCTTGAACTCAGAAGATGTTCTCAATCGCAATATACAGCCAAATGCATATGGGCGACTCAACATTCGGTACCTATATAAGAAAACAACCTAGAATCAAATAGCCATCCATTCTGAATTGCTAAAGGACTACAAAACAAGAAATTTAAGACTAAGTTGTACATGTGGATATCAATTGCCTCCTTGGACTTACATGTCCTGTGGAAGTGTGGAATCATCCGTATTTGCATAAAGAAACAAAGAGCCACCACTCTCAATACTCAGAAATTTAAGGGAAGCCAAGTCTGTGTATTCATTTGTAATAGCAAAAATGTCCACACACACACCTGCTTGAACAGCAACAGCAGCCTGTGATACATGGTCAGCATTTGCATTTCCAAATATACAATTCAACAATGATGGACAACTTATCCAGATAACAATACCAAATCTTTATAGAATGGTGTCTGCTCAGGAAGCAATGCACGGTCTGCATCCTCCCCTCTGCTAGCATACTGTTCCCCATACCGCCTTGTGTCCAACTGTCCAGCACCATAATCAGGAGAACCAGATAAAAAGGCAAATACCCTAGCTGTCCTCAATTTAACAAGACAAATATTTCTGATTAGATACACATAGAAGAAAGAAGACATAAAAGCAATAAACTAAATAATCTTTTGTATATAAAAACCAGTTCTACAAGAATGTAGAAAAGATGGTGAGACATGATTCAGACTTTACCATACCCAGTGCAAAGGTGTTCCCATATTCTGAACTGAGGTAATCAATAAGAGCTGTCATGGCTGTTCCAAAGCCACGGCCACCTAATAAAATACCATCAAGCCCTTGCCCTGCACCAGTTGTTCTCTCCCAGGAAGTTGTAGGCCTTAGTGTCTCAAGGGCTGCAGCAATGCGATCCTTGCAAGTTTCCACCTGTTTACAAACAACTGGACCATTAAATCAGTATATCCAGATGCACATTACAGTGTTATGCTTCAGAAATAGTATATTTTGCAGGCTTCAGTTTGATGAGCATATTGAAATTCATGCAGAAGTGCTTATTGAAAGTCCAAAGGAAAAGAAAACTGCTTTATCTGGCATTGTCTGCCAACATACAGGAGCCAAAAATGAAAGCAATGGCATCACATCTTCAAGGCCAACAGGTAATCCACTCTCTGAATCAGGTGGAACAAAAACATTTTTCACAACAGGTACAGGACCTTGAACATCGTATAACCCAATCTTATGGCTGAATGTAACAAGCCCAAACAATGATCCTGGAGCAAGAGCTGTAAAAAAGAAGAGGAACAATTAAAGGAAAACAGAAGCAGGAAAATCAATTGCCATGAATTGCTATGAAATCTTCTTAGTTCCTTTGCCCTCAACCACCTACCTTCAAGAGCTGCTAGAAGAGCACTTTTGATAAGCTCTACAAACTCTTCAGAAGCTGCAGGAAAATTAAAGATAATTAATAGTCAATGCACATCTGTCATTGGCATATAATTATAACATCAATAGCAATATCTCAACCCACTCATAATAAGAGCTTAGAGGTACTAGGACTGCCAATAAAAACCAATTATGGAGAATTAGTAGTAATGCCATATAGTAGCTAAGACCCTTTTTAAGAATCAAGATACGCTTGAATACTGCTTTCATCTAACATACAAACAATGCGTGGTGAAAACAAAAATGGTCAAAAGTATGAATAAAAAAAAGGGGACAATGAAGCACTATCAGAGCACATTACTCCCGAAGTTGTTTGATGAAATAGAAAGAGGAAAAAATGAATGAGAATCATATAATTCGTTCCAACCATAATTTCTGGGACTAAGAGCAGTGGTATGAAAAAAGATCTGAATCTTACAAAATTATTAATACAAACCAAAAACAAAGATCCATGTCCAAAATACGAATTGCACATCATTAAAAATGATTAATTAATAAACTGGAACTCCCAGCATTTTGATTTTTTTCTTTTTCTTTTATATATATATATAAAAAGCTTCCTTTCATAAATCCTAGCTAATATATACCAATTTTTTTTTTTAAAAAAAAATCATAATGTTGTTAGACCTTAACTGATTCATGAATCACCAGTTCACATGAATTAGGAATAACAAGACATTCATAAAAATGACAATCAAGAAGAGATAACTCCATAACTTCATCCAAATCCCATCTTTTTATTGAGAGGATTAAAAAAAAAAAAACTGTGAACGAAAAAATCGTTAAGGATCAGATCTTACAAGCCAAATCAACAGCCGCAACATAGACCGGCCGAGCACCTTCCCTAGATCCTTCCACTACAATTCAGAAAACTTCTTCATCAGATCAAACCGAATACAAAAGAGATCAAATCAGTGCGAACCTGCTCAGGCTCGTACATGTTCAAAAATTCAAGAAATGGATATGACCTGGTAGCTCGAGATCGATGAAGGAGGAGCACATCTCGGCGCAGGCCTCGGGCTGGGAGTAGCGCTCGATGGCCTGGGAGGTGAGGTAGTTGAGGGAGCCGCAGAGGGCGCAGCTCCAGGCCCACTGCTCCAGCTCGCAGTAGGTGTTGAAGTAGGCCCAGCAGTTCTCGCAGCGGGGGAGAAGGTGGCCATCGGATCCATACGCCGGAGCGACGCCGTGCTCGTCCGCGGGCGAGAAGGGTGTCAGGGTGACTCCCCACGGGAGACCGCATGACTCCTGGACATCCGACTCGATGGGGAAACGGGAGAGCGTCGACCTCACCGCCATCGATGGGACGTTCAGGACACCACGATGGGAGGAAGGCGACGGAGAGGTTTTAGGGATTTTACCTGGGATCCGAACCGGATCAAATCCAACGGAACGGAACGAGAAAGAGTGGTCGGACCCAAAGGCCCAAACCGACCGGTCGGCCACCGAAGATGCAACGTCGGCAAGATCATAAATAAATCCGAATTAACTGCCTCCTAATTTTCTCTCGCCCATCCACGGAACGGAACGGAACGTGAAAGAGTGCTCCGTCCGACCCCAAACCAACCAGTCGGCCACCCGGATGCGATCATAAATCAATCCGAATTAACTGCGTACCCATTTTCTCTCTGCCAATATGTTTGATAACTAAGGTCGTATTCAAATCAAATAATAATAATAATAATAATAATAATAATAACAAGCTTGGAGTGGCAACGAAACTTGAATCCGGTTCATGTACTCAAAATTAATTTCAAATCAAATTCAAAGTAAACCTATTTTAAATGACCTTGCTTTGATGATGCCATCTGAAATGAGCATTCAACCAAAAAGTAACATGTAGATGCGTGTAATATCTTAAAATAATTTTACATTATATGAAATAAAAAAAAAGTTTGAGAAGCTTATGACTTAAGTTTATGTGGTACAAATTAATTTAAACTTGAGTTTTTAAGGCCAAATAAACCTAACCAAGCAATAGGTTAATTGGACCATCCATTATAAGACTATTTTGAGGGATTACAACACCTAAAGGAAAAGTTTTCTTTAAAATATAAAGCCCACCAAAAGATGTCGCTCACTTTAAAAAATTATAAATATTTGATCATCTATTACTAAGCAGATCATATCATGATTTTTCATATATCTATATAAAACGCCTATGCACACAAGTATGAAGGAATAGTTCAAGCTCACTCCATCATCCTTTCCCCTTGATCCTTATAGTGATTTAAGCATTGAAGAGTCCCCTTGAAAAACATCTCTAGATTGTTTTAAACTCTAGAGACAGTTCACCACAAATATCTCAACTCAATGAATCAAGCTCTATAAAACAATTACCCACCTTTGCATCCTTCGCATTTAAAAGCCAATTTTGGCATTTGGCTCTATTTATATAAGAAACCAAACATCAGCAATCGAGTATAAAAAACGTACCAAACATGATAATCTGGGCCCTTTTAAATTACTGGTAATCTGGATAGATTACCTCTTATCAAACGCCCTCATAAAGTTTATACAAGGTTACAAGATTGATTCCTAAAAACATTTCAATTTTTTTAAAGTTCCACTAAAAAAAGGAACGTAGTCTACTCTAGGTCTAGAACCCTGAAATAAACTCCATTCAGATTGATATCAACTCATCCTATCAATTCGGATTAGTATCTATTTTCAAGTGATCTTGATTCATTGCTAACTCCTATTAATAGCATGTTGAGGCCCTCACTGACATAGTCCAAAACCTAATCTCTTAAGGGCCTAGCTCTAACACTACAAGAAAAATAAAATATTGCGACGCCCAAATGCGTCGCAATTACGTCGCTAAACATGCTATTGCGACGCAATAGCGACGCAATGACGGCGTCGCTCAGATGTCCGTCGCAATACCCATTTGTCGCAATTGCATTGCAATATTGCGACTCTCTGCGACGCAACATTGAGTCGCAATATTGCGACGCATCCAAATGCGTCGCTATATTTTAAAATTAATTTTTAATATTAAAAATTATTATTTAATATTACGATGCACTAAATTGCGTCGCAATATTGCGACGCATCTTGTTGCGTCGCAATATTTAATAATAATATTTTTGATATAATAGCGACGCAATTTGAGTCGCTAATGCGTCGCAAATAAAATTTTTAAAAATATTGCGACGCAAGGTCATTGCGTCGCAATATTTATTAAAAATATTTTAGATATAATAGCGACGCAATTTTAGTCGCTAATGCGTCGCTATTAAATTTATTTTTAAATTATTGCGATGCCAGGTCATTGCGTCGCAATATTTAATAATATTTTGAAAATATTAGCGATGCAATTTCAATCGCTAATGCGTCGCAAATTAAATTTTTAAAAAAATATAAAAGATTAAAAATTAAAACGGTTAATACAATTTCGTTAAATCTAAATATTGATAGAAATTTTTCGCTGAATCCAAACAATAATAAATTTCCAAAAATAATTCATATATTAAAATTTTGAAGTTTTTACAACATAAAAAAAGAAAAAAAAATACATCAAGAATCTAGGCGATCACGTGGAGGCTGTGGAGGCTGAAGACTCTGCGACAAGCGGCTAACCATATCCGCAAATAATGCATCTCATCTCGCATGTCTGCAATCTCCTGATCCCGGCCTCGCATACGATCCTCAAAATCCTGCTCGACCTCCTGGCGAACCTCCTCTGCAATAGATCTGCGAAGGTCGTGTAAACGCTCGGGAGGAAGATCAATAGAAGCTCGCGAGCTGGAGGCCTGATGGGGAAAAGGTCTCGTGGCTGGGCACCAACAGCCTCCAAAAACACACGCCGACTCTCCTCTGCTGAGAGTTCGACGGGCGTCTCCCCATCAGTAGAGTCGACCTGCGATGCCTGGGAGCGAAGCTCCTCGACTCGTGTCTTGAAATTATGAAATCAACAATAAATGAGTTAATAATTTCTCAAAATAAAATTTTAGAAATTAAACAGATACTACATAAATCTAATTTCTTACCACAACCTCCCGTGATCGCGTGTCGACCCAGGAATCGTCCCTCCTGGTGTGTGTCCCCCTGAATAGACGAAACTCACCAGGATCTCCGCCCTCCTGCTCAGACTATAACAAAAAAAAAAGATATTAATACAAATATTTGTAAATAACTAAAATAGTAATTAAAATATTTATGTTTTCTTACCATACGCCGTCTGTGCTCCTGAATCGAAATGGAGCCCGAAGTATGGCGGGAGAGACCCGTGCCAGGACCGCCCTTCTCAGATCGGCGGTTCGTGCTGGCTGATGCGGACCTCCTGCGCCAGCCATCGGACTCCCAGGCCTGCCACTCGTGCCAAATACCCTCTGGCACGTGCACAGGACGCTGACCCGATGACCTCCAACGATGAAGCATGTCGAGTATCGGCGTCGCGTCAGAGCCTCCCATGCTGCCCTAATGGCATCATGGCTGGCAGGATCCCACGTAAACTTTTTCTGCATTAAAATAAACAGTTAGTTTCTGAATTTATTAAGTTTAAGAAATTTTATATCACTGATAAATTGTATTTAATAAGTTTACCTGAAACTCAAAAAATAAAACTCCCTCATGGCTGGAGATACGTGGCGCCAATCGTAGCCACTGGGATCTGCACGCCTCTGAAATACGCGCTGATGTGGCTGGATACATGATGCTGCTCAATGAACCTGTTAAAAAAATGCATGTTTATAAGTAATTGACTTAAAAACATAAACATATATTTTTAATTAGTATATACTTACATCCCTGAGCATCAAGTCGAAGTACAGTGCGGCCGATGGTGGAAGAACTCTCGGAGGTATGTGCCGATCGGCTGGATGGTAATACTGCTGGAGAGATCGAAGGCTGCGCCACTGCTGGAGATCCAAACTCTCCATCTCCGACGCTCATGTGATCTGATGTAGCAGGGCTACGTCCCTGCTCACTCCGTCTATCGTCGGTAGATCTACCTCTGCCTGTCATACTGAAAATACTAAAGATTCACACAATTAAATTATGATTAATGATTGACTATGTAAGAATTTAACACTTATAAAAAAAAGTTAAATTTTAAAAAACCTCTATGTTTAATCGGTGTCATTTGTTTCGTGAAATGTTGGTTCAACATCCGATGCCGTATCGGATTGCGAATCAGTTTCATTATCATCGGAAGGAAACCGAACATTTGCATCCGCAATTTCTTGGACATCACCATTTGGATCTCTAAGTGATGTTTCAGGAGCCCTTGTGTCGTCCTCAATTGCATGCATTTCCATCTCATCCTCTTGAAATGCAGGGCACTCGCAAGAAATATTCCCAAACTGTCCACCATGACAATTTGAGAATTTGCAAGACTAAGGCTTACAAATTCTCAAACGGGTCTAAAGGTTATAGTGCTGTAATTATGAAGTCCGAAGACAATCGAACTTATGCTTGTTATTCTTAACTTCTTGTGAATTATACATGTAATCACTAACTTTTTAAGATTATTGTGTCAAATACAAATGTTTGTGAAGACTAAAATGTAAATCATTGAAACTACTAATTTGTTGCTGGAAATTAAATAATATTACAATAAGACTTTTTTTAGCATTACATAATTTAATGCATCATTCAGTTTGCAGCAGAATATAAATAATCAAGACATAACAAATGTAAATAAGTACAAATGCACAAATATTATTGCATAAACATTCTGCTTAAATTAATTATTGCATAAACATTATGCAAATTAAATAATAATACAACAAGACTTTCTATCTAACATTACAAATATTATTGCATAATCAAGATATAACAATCAGTCTATCCAAACAGCTCCGTGGCCCCCCCTAACTAATTTTTTTTTTTTTGGACTGCGGCTTGGCCACCGTGGCCGTGGCCGGAGAAGACAAAAGGGGGGCCCTGTTATCAATTTTTTTTTTCAATTTTTGACAGGGTGGCCAGGCCACAGGCGACCACGCAGCGGCCGTGGGGAGAAGACAAAATGCCCCCCCTGTTACGAATTTTTTTTTTTTTTTGTGACAGTGGCCTGGCCACCGTGGCCAGGCCACTGCCGGCCATGGCAGTGGCCGTGGCCGCCTTGTCCGGCCGCGGCCACGGCCGTGGCCGGACAAGAAAAAAAAGGGGGGGGGGGGTTCCCCCCCCTGTTAAGAAATTTTTTTTTTTTGTGACAGTGGCCTGGCCACCGTGGCCAGGCCACTGCCGGCCATGGCAGCGGCCGTAGCCGGAGAAGACGGCCACGGCAGCGGCCGTGGCCGGAGAAGATGGCCACGGTAGCGGCCGTGGCCGCCTTGTCCGGTCGCGGCCACGGCCGTGGCCGAACAAGAAAAAAAGGGGGGGGGGGGTTCCCCCCCTGTTAAGAAATTTTTTTTTTTTTTGTGACAGTGGCCTGGCCACCGTGGCTAGGCCACGGCAGCGGCCGTGGCCGAGCAAGAAAAAAAGGGGGGGGGGGGGCGGGGGTTTCCCCCCTGTTAAGAAATTTTTTTTTTTTTTGTGACAGTGGCCTAGCCACCGTGGCCAGGCCACTGCCGTGGCCGCCTTGTCCGGCCGCGGCCACGGCCGTGGCCAAACAAGAAAAAAAAGGGGGGGGGGGGGGGGGTTCCCCCCCCTTGTTAAGAATTTTTTTTTTTTTTGTGACAGTGGCCTGGCCACCATGGCCAGGCCACTGTCGGCCACGGCAGCGGCCGTGGCCGGAGAAGACGGCCACGGCAGCGGCCATGGCCGCCTTGTCCGGCCGCGGCCACGGCCGTGGCCGAGCAAGAAAAAAAGGGGGGGGGGGGGGGGGGGGGGGGTTTCCCCCCCCCATGTTAAGAAATTTTTTTTTTTTGTGACAGTGGCCTGGCCACCGTGGCCAGGCCACTACCGGCCACGGCAGCGGCCGTGGCCGGAGAAGATGGCCACGGCAGCGGCCGTGGCCGCCTTGTCCGGCCGCGGCCACGGCCGTGGCCGAACAAGAAAAAAAGGGGGGGGGGGGGGGGGGGTTTGCCCCCCCTGTTAAGAAATTTTTTTTTTGTGACAGTGGCCTGGCCACCGTGGCCAGGCCACTGCCGGCCACGACAGCGGTCGTGGCCGAAGAAGATGGCCACGGTCTTGGCCGTGGCCGGAGGGAAATTATTAAAAAAAACTTTTTTTTAGAGAGTGTGGGGGCTTACCTTGGTCGAGAGAAGACGCCGGAGTCGAAGGAGAACGCCGGGGAGCCGGAGCACCAGAGGGGAGGCGCCGGAGCAGCGAGGTGGGAGCTCAAAAATTTTTAGAGCACGGCGGCGGCTAGGTCAAGACGGGGAAGAAGAAGAAGAGAAGGCTGGCTTATATATATAGTTATTAGCGACGCAATAATTTGCGTCGCTATATAGTCGCAATATTTTTTTTAAATTTATTATGTATTAGCGACGCATTAATGCGTCGCTAATCCATCGTTAATCTGGTTTTATTATAATTTTATGAAAAAATAGCGACTCAAATAATTGCATCGCTAATGCATCGCTAACTTGGCGCCAATGTCCGGCGGGAAATTTATTTTTATTTTCTAGGAATTGCGTCGCTAAGGCGTCGTAATATTTTTTTAATATTTTAATTGATTAAAATAATAACTTATTACAATAATTACGACGCAAGCAGTGCATCGCAATAATTTTTAAATATTTATAAATGATAATATTATAATTTATGATAATAATTGCGATGCAAAATTGCGTCGCAATAATTTTTTAATATTTTTAATTAGATATATGTATTTTAAAAACATTGCAACGCAAATATGCGTCGCAATATTTTTTTTCTTTTATTAATTAATACTGATAAAAATTATATTTACTTAAAATAATTGCGACGCATATATTTCGTCGTAATATTTATTTATTTATTTATCTAAAATGCGTCGCTACGGCATCGCAATAATTTTTAATATTTATAAATGATAATATTTATAATTAATGTTAATAATTGCGACGAAAAATTGCATCGCAATATATTTTATAAACTTTTTAATTACATATATTTTTTTTAAAAAACATTGCGACGCAACTTATGCGTCGCAATATTATATTTCTTTTATTTATTAATATTGAAAAAATTTATATTTACTAAAAATAATTGCGACGCATACATTGCGTCGCAATATTTGTTTATTTTTTCCTAAAATGCATCGCTAAGGCATCGCAAAATTTTTTAAATATTTATTAATGATAATATTTATAATTTATGATAATAATTGTGACGCCTTATTGCGTTGCAATAATTTTTTAATATTTTTAATTAGATATATTTATTTAAAAACTATTGCGATGCAAATTATGCGTCGCAATATTATTTTTTTATTTATTAATACTGATAAAAATTATATTTACTAAAAATAATTGCGATGCATACATTGCGTCGCAATATTTGTTTAATTTTCTTCTAAAATGCGTCGCTACGGCATCGCAATAAATTTTTAATATTTTTTTAAACTTTTTCATAACATTTTTTTGAGTAATTATAAGTGATCCGACGGTTGCGATCGATCCAAGCCATGATCGATCCCAGTCGGCGATGATCCGACGGTTGCGATCGATCCAAGCCATGATCCCGATCGGCCACGACCGATCTCAGACCGTGGCGATCGGTTCGATCGGCGACGATCCGATGATTGCGATCGTTCCAAGCCGTGATCCCGATCGGCCATGACCTATCTCGGACCGTTGCAATCCGTCTGAGATCGGCGATGATCCGACGGTTGCGATCGATCCAAGCCCTGATCCCGATAGTCCATGACCGATCTAGGACCGTGGCGATCGGACCGATCGGCGTCGATCCGATGGTTTCCATCGCTCCAAGCCCTGATCCTGATCCGCCACGACCGATCTCGACCACGGTGATCAATCCGATCGCGACGATCCGACGATTGCGATCGATCCAAGCCCTGATCCCGATCGGCCACAACCGATCCTGGAACCGTTGCGATCGGTCCGAGATCGTTGACGAACCGACGGTTGCGATCGAACCAAGCCCTGATCCCGATCGGCCATGACTGATCTCGGACCGTGGCGATCGGTCCGATCGGCACCGTTCCGACGGTTGCGATCGATCCAAGCCCTGATCCCGATCGTCCATGACCGATCTCGGACCATGGCGATCGCACCGATCAGCGTCGATCCGACGGTTGCCATCGATCGAAGCCCTGATCGATCCCGGTCGGCGATCAACGATCTCGGACCATCGCGATCGATCCGATAGGCGACAATCCGACGGTTGCGATCGATCCAAGCCGTGATCCCAATCGGCCACGACCGATCTCGGATCGTGGCGATCGCACCGATCGGCATCAATCCGATGGTTGCCATCGATCGAAGCCCTGATCGATCCCAGTCGGCGATCAACGATCTCGGACCATCGCGATCGATCCGATAGGAGATGATCCGACGGTTGCGATCGATCCAAGCCGTGATCCCGATCGGCCATGACCGATCTCGGACCGTGGCGATCGGTCCGATCGGCGATGATCCGACGGTTGTGATCGTTCCAAGCGTGATCCCGATCGGCCACGACCTATCTCGGACCGTTGCAATCCGTCGAGATCGGCGATGATCCGACGGTTGCGATCGATCCAAGCCGTGATCCCGATCGGCCACGATCGATCTCGGACCGTGGCGATCGGTCCGATCGGCGACGATCCGACGGTTGCGATCGTTCCAAGCCGTGATCCGATCGGCCACGACCTATCTCGGACCGTTGCAATCCGTCCAAGATCGGCGACGATCCGACGATTGTGATCGATCCAAGCCCTGATCCTGATCATCCACGACCGATCTAGGACCGTGGCGATCGGACCGATCGGCGTCGATCCGATGGTTGCCATCGCTCCAAGCCCTGATCCTGATCCGCCACGACCGATCTCGGACCACGGCGATCAATCCAATCAGCGACGATCCGACGATTGCGATCGATCCAAGCCCTGATCCTGATAGGCCACGACTGATCCCGGACTGTTGCGATCGGTCGAGATCGCTGACGAACCGACGGTTGCGATCGAACCAAGCCCTGATCCCAATCGGCCACGACTGATCTCGACCGTGGCGATCGGTCCGATCGGCACGGTTTCGACGGTTGCGATCGATCCAAGCCCTGATCCCGATCGTCCATGACCGATCTCGGACCGTGGTGATCTCACCGATCGGCGTCGATCCGATGGTTGCCATCGATCGAAGCCCTGATCGATCCGATCGGCGATCAACGATCTCGGACCGTCGCGATCGATCTGATAGGCGACAATCCGACGGTTGCGATCGATCCAAGCCATGATCCCAATGGCCACGACCGATCTCGGACCGTGGCGATCGCACCGATCGGCGTCGATCCGATGGTTGCCATCGATCGAAGCCCTGATCAATCCCGGTCGGCGATCAACGATCTCGGACCGTCGCGATCGATCCGATAGGCGACGATCCGACGGTTGCGATCGATCCAAGCCATGATCCCGATCGGCCACGACCGATCTCGGACCGTGGTGATCGGTCCGATCGGTAACGATCCGACGGTTGCGATCGTTCCAAGCCGTGATCCCATCGGCCACGACCTATCTCAGACCGTTGCAATCCGTCCGAGATTGGCGACATCCAACGGTTGCGATCGATCCAAGCCGTGATCCCGATCGGCCACGACCGATCTCGGACCGTGGTGATCGGTCCGATCGGCGATGATCCGACGGTTGCGATCATTCCAAGCCTTGATCCCGATCGGCCACGACCTATCTCGGACCATTGCAATCCGTCCGAGATCGGCGACGATCCGATGGTTGCGATCGATCCAAGCCCTGATCCCGATCGTCCACGACCGATCTAGGACCGTGGTGATCGGACCGATCGGCGTCGATCCGATGGTTGCCATCGCTCCAAGCCCTGATCCTGATCGCCACGACCGATCTCGAACCACGGCATCAATCCGATCGGCGATGATCCGACTATTGCGATCGATCCAAGCCCGGATCCTATCGGCCACGATCGATCCCGGACCGTTGCGATCGGTCTGAGATCGCTGACGAACCGACGGTTGCGATCGAACCAAGCCTTGATCCCGATCGACACGACTGATCTCGGACCATGGCGATCGGTCCGATCGGCACGGTTCTGACGGTTGCGATCGATCCAAGCCCTGATCCCGATCGTCCATGACCGATCTCGGACCATGGCGATCGCACCGATCGGCATCGATCCGATGGTTGCCATCGATCGAAGCCCTGATCGATCCTGGTCGGTAATCAACGATCTCGGACCATCGCGATCGATCCGATAGGCGACAATCCGACGGTTGTGATCGATCCAAGCCGTGATCCCGATCGGCCACGACCGATCTCGGACCGTGGCGATCGGTCCGATCGGTGACGATCCGACGGTTTCGATCGATCCAAGCCCTCATCCTGATCGGCCATGACTGATTCCAGACCGATGCGATCGGTCCGAGATCGCTGACGATCCGACGGTTGCGATCGATCCAAGCCCTGATCCCAATCGGCCATGACCGATCTCAAACCATGGCGATCGGTCGATCGGCGACGATCCGAGGGTTGCGATCGATCCAAGCCCTTATTCGATCGGTCACGATCGATTTTGGACTGATCGCTATTTAACATAATTAATTTTTTTAAATACATTGCGATGCAAAGGATTGCATCGCAATTTTTTAATATGATAATTATATTATAAAAAATTAATTATAATTATAATAATTACGACGCAACAAGTGCGTCGCTATATTAAAACATAATTTTCTAATTAATTTTTTAGTTTATTGCATCGCTAATGCGTCACTATTTAACATAATTAATTTTTAAAAATATTGCAACGCACTGTGTTACGTCATTATTTTTTCTCATATTTATACTTTATAAAATTTAATTTATTTAAATTAATTGTGATGCATTTATTGCGTCGCTAATGCATCGCTATTTAATATATTTAATTTTTTTTAAAACATTGCGACGCACTGATTTGCATCATAATATTTTTTATAAATTTATATTTTATAAAATTTAATTTCATTTAAATTATTTATGACACAATTGTTGCATCGCTAAATTAAAAATATTTTTTAATTTTTGATTTATTGCATCGCTAATGCATCGCTATTTAACATATTTAATTCTTTTAAAAATATTGCGACGCACTGTGTTGCGTCGCAATATTTTTTTTCAATTTTTATATTTTATAAAAATTAATTTAAATATATTACGATGCATTATTTGCGTCTCTAAATAAAATTTTTTTTTTATTTTCTGGTTAATTGAGTCGCTAATGCGTCGCTAAGGCCGTCGCAATTTTTTATTGTCACAGAGGCATCGCAAAGTGGTCGCAATTTAGCAACACCTAATTGCATCGCTAATTTGCGTCGCTATTTCAGTATTTCTTGTAGTGTAAGAGTCATAAGGAGTAGACCTGTAAGCGCACCATAACTCGTAGGATGACCAAGCTCATCTAGCACCTCCTAAGGAAGCACACTACCCTTTGTATCTATAAGCAAAGGAAATGCACTAAAATGTCTAAGCTTAGAGTCTCAAAATCAATCTTTTGATTTGAAGATCAATCAAGCCTCAAGATATCCTTGATTAGTTAAACTATAGGTCAGATAGATCAACAGCATGGAGAGATGAATTGGAAGATTAAAGTTGTTATGAAATAAGTTAAAGGGAGAGGGGTAGACTTAGTAGATGAGCTAAAACTCCCTTGGGAGCAACCCTTCACTAACAAGATAATGATTGAGCCATTACCTCTAAAATCAAAATGACTCAACTAGAGCTAATCGATAGGACTTTATACTTGAATGCCTATTTAGAGGGATTTTAAGTTGTGATATTGCAATACAAAGTTTTTGATACCATAATATACTAAGCTTTTTTGGCAATCCTAAAGAAGGTAAATCTCGGTATTCAAGTCTTTGATCTACCTCCATCAACTTCTTTAAGCAATTGAGCCCTTATAGTTTGTTGGCTACTTCATTAGTAGCACGAAGCATTAAAAATATCTTCAAGCCTAATGATGATTAAGTATAGAAAAGATAAGCTGAGAGATTATATCTGATGGTTTATTGTTGAAACCCTAGAGGTTCATGACCTAGATTCCTCGATGCCTTGGAGGTATAATTCTTTATGAAGTTAGATCTTGATACAGATCAACAATGAAGATTTTGTTAACCGTCTTGAAAGCTAAAGTTAAATATAAGGAGAAGAGATCAACACAAATATTATGGGTTCCATAGGACTAGTGAATACAATATTAAAAGAGTACTAAAATTTTAAAGATGATATTAAGGACCTCATCCAAAGAGGATACCTCAATAGAAATGTGTAGAGTCATCAACGGCCTTTGAAAATGGATTGAAAATAATTATGCTAGAAGAAAGGTCAAATAATCACCCCACAATGGTTATCAGTATAGCCATCCACAAAGAACCTATCATTGGGTGAAGATTCGTCAATTCGAAAAGTCTATGCTTGGCAAGTGAAAAGTAAGGAATCGACCTCTAAGAGGTTGAAAAAAGAACCAAACATCTTGTTTTTCATTGATGAACTAAGGAGAGTGCAAAGTCCTTATAATAATGCATTAGTTGTCTTAGTGGACATTCTTTTCTACGTCGATAATAGTAGATAATGATAGCTCGACAAACATCATCTTTTATGAGCATTTTAAAAGATAGGCATCAACTTGTATTGGTTGAAGCTAATAAAAATCTACTGATTGGTTTTACTAGAGAACTTGCTTAAGTTGAAGAGATGATTGCTTGACCAATGATTATTGGGGAAATGTTATGCTATAAGATGACCATGTTGAGTTTTATGATTGTCAAGGTTTCCTTGGCCTACAATGCTATCTTAGGTTAGCCAGGTCTAAATGCCATAAAAATAATTATGTTAATCCATTTTATGAAGTTTCCTACTTAGTATGGTGCAGGCAAACTTAAAAGTGATCAAGCAACATCTCGCAATGTTATGTGACAACTCTTAAAAGGAGCATTAAGCTTGCAAAAGTGCTACCTCTCGAGACTCTAAACC
The DNA here is from genome assembly GCA_900491605.1 of Calamus simplicifolius. Lineage (NCBI taxonomy): Eukaryota > Viridiplantae > Streptophyta > Magnoliopsida > Arecales > Arecaceae > Calamus > Calamus simplicifolius. The sequence continues at coordinate 103,974 of UESW01001685.1, read as the reverse complement.
TAAAGGATGAGCTTAAGGACTAATAAGGAGAGCCTGTTGAAAACCTAGACATCATCCTCCTAGACATAGAAGATAGCAAAAAGATTTTTCAAGTTGGCTCGCTTTCATAAGAGAAGGTTTAGGTACAGATCGTAAATGTCTTTTGAACCAATGTAGATATATTGCCTAGACAATATTAGATATGTTAGGTATATTAAGAGGTCAAGCTTATATTTAGAGGTCATCATCCATTGGCTCAATGTGGATCTCAACTATAAGTCAATTTGATAAAAGAAGAAAAATTTTACCACTAATTATCAATGAGTTGTGAACAAAAAAGTGGACAAGCTATTAGAGGCCTAACTTGTAAAAACGTCAACTATTAAGATTAGCTCGCCAATGTAGCTATGGAGAAAAAAGCTAATAAAAAGCGAAGAATATATGTCAACCTCACCAACATTAACAAAGATTGCTCCAAACACAACTTTTCCTTGCCTAAAATTGATCAACTCATTAATGCCATCGTAGGGCATTAATTGCTTAGCTTAATAGACACATTCTTCAGTTATAACTAGATCAGGATACATCAGTTGGATGAATAGAAGATGGCCTTCATTATAGAGAGGGAGTTACATTGTTATAAGGTCATGCTAGGTTGAGGAATGCAAGGTTGATTTACTGGAGTCTAATCAAAAAATTTGTAAGGGCTTAATAGGCAAAAACATGCTACATGGATAACATGTTGTTCAAGAGCCTAAAAGCTAAGATATAGCTAATGTAAAGGAAGCTTTTGAGGTGCTTACATATGAGGCTCAACAGAGCAAGTATACCTTGGGTCACCTTAAGAAACTCCTTAACTTTATAACTAGCAAATGAGAATCGAGACCAGCTCAAGAAGATGCAATCTAACTTGGAGATAACACCTTCTAGTTAGGAAAAGTAGTTCAATACCTTATAGGCACATTGTAACTATAAGCAAATTTGTCTCAAGGTTGGTTGAAAAGTACCTTCTATTCTTCAAATACTTGCAAAATATGAAGGGCTTTGAATGGATTGACGAATGCTAGAAATCTTTTAAAAAGCTAATAAAGTATCTTAGCTCAACCCATGCTTACCAATCTATAGGTGGGGAAGAAATTTATCTTTATTTGGTAACCTCAGGTGTGATGGCTAGCTTAGTCCTCATTTGAAAAGAAGAAGACAAAGGAAAGTGAAAGCTAATATATTATGTAAGCAGGGTCATACAAGATGTTGAGACTAAATATCAGTACAAAAGAAGGATGCCTATGCACTAGTAATATCTACTCTAAGATTGGGCCCCTATGTACAAGCCCACATTATAATGGCTTTACTATATTAACCCCTAAAATAGATCTTGCACAAACAAGAAATCTCAAAGTGACTAATTAAATGTTCAATAGAACTTATGGGTTTGACATTTAATATCGACCATGACTAGCTATCACGAAGGCAAATGTCCCAGCCAACTATATCCTAAAAAATACATTTTTTGATAAGTAGGCCAAAGAGAACACAAAGCCTAATGGAGAACTGCAAGATCGATCAATGTAGAGTTTGCATGTTGATAGCACTTCCAATGAAGGTGAAAAAGGATCTAAGTTTCCTTACTAGCCTTGGAGGGATGGAGCTTACTATGCTATGAAGTTTGGATTCTAAACTTTAAACAATGAAGCTAAGTAGAAAGCTTTAATAATGAGGTTGTAGTTAGCCAAAGAAATGGTAGTAGTTTCGTTGAAGACTTATAGTGATTCCTAGCTCAAAATCGAACACGTTCAGGGAGAATACGAAGTAAGAGAACCAAGTATATTGAAATACCAAGTGGGGTAAAAGGTTTGATTCTGACCTTTGAATATTTTAAGATTCATCAAGTCCTGAGGTCTTTTACCCTATCATATTTGCGATGCATGTGGCCAATAAAAGACCACTATATCCATCGAGTAATCCATAAGGGTATTTATGGCAATCATTTGAAGGGTGGAGCTCTTTCATACAAAATGCTAAAGCATGAATATTAAAAGAAGCCATTTAATTTATCTAGAAATATGATTAGTATCAAAGACATGCAATAATCTCCTACTAACCAATAATACATTTGTCATAGATCAATAGTCCTTGTCCCTCACTCAATAGGGTATAGTTATTCTGAAGCTATTTCTCTCAATCTTAGTGTAAAGAAAGTTTCATCATCTACTTAACCAAATAGATAGAGGCTGTGCTATTAGCTCAAATTATTGAGAAGAATGGCTGAAAGTTCATGAGGAAATCCATTATTTGTTAATTTGGGATGTCCTATGTGTCGATCACCTAATCATCTAGCTATCAGCCACTGAATTACTCTTCCAAAATAACTCAGTTTAGGTTCTAAGCTAACTAGTCATCCTTGGCTTAATCCTTTGGGGATAAGATGGTTGAAGACCATAGAAAGATGAACAAAAATAGCTTAAAAATTGAAAAAGCAATAAATGAAGCCGATTGGTGCAGATTATAAAAAGGTTCCTTCATTGATATATACAAGTGTAGATCTTGAGCACTAGTTCAACACAAAAAGATGATCATTGTTTGAGTATGAAAGGTAGTCATTGGTCAAGCACAATAACAAAGAAAAGGAAAAAAAGGAACTTCTTCAAGTCGAGTTATCTTTAGGTCAGATTATTTTCAAGTTGAGTAATCTTCATATCAGTTAGTCATCAAATAGAGTAATTACCTTCAGATTGAACATTTAAGGGGCTAACCAGGGATACACATTAATAAAAAAATATCCATTCACTAGCATTATAGAGAAGAGATACTCAAACATGGCAAAATAATTATCCCATGCTTCCATGTGAAGAAAGAACTTACTCTTCCTTGATTCTTGAAGCCTCATGATCATTTTTTCCTCTTGCTTCAAGAGCTACAATGGGCTGCTTAGCTTTAGCAATTGGGGCATCCCCCTTTTCCTCATCTTTAAATAAGTTGATATCATCTTCTCACTTAACCTTAGACTCAGTACCCCTAAAAGGATCATGGTACTTTAGATTAGCCTTTGGAAAAGACTTCTGCACCTACGTCTTATAAAAAAAAAACTTAGCTAGATTGGAGGAACTAGCATATAGGTTCAATATATCTTGATATGCCTCCAAATCCTTAAACTCCTCTACCACCCAAGCAAGAGATTGTCCTACTTCCTTTCAAGCTTGGTTGCCTTCTACCTAAGGACCCCAAGCTTCATCTCTAGGTTGAATTATCGCTTAACTATCATCATGAGGTTGATCTCAAGAGCCCTCACTCAATCTTCGTTAATGACTAGCTTTATCTTAGTCTGTTAGACCCTCTTCCATAGCCCTTCAACCTTAGATTGAAGCTGTCCTAACTCTATGGTCTTCTAGTCTAGATGCTCAATGATGATCAAGAAAACTTGCAAATTTTGCAATAAACCAAAGAAGGCAAGGTTAGAGAAATGAGCTAAAGGACTTTAAGGAAAGTAAAGAATAAACTTATCTTGAAGAAGCACTAGATCGCATTAGTCGGTAGGTCAATCCTTGAGCTCCTCCTGAAGTTAGGGCAGTTAATTGAAAGATGAACCCTTCAAAGCATCATTCCAACTATCTTGTCCTCCTTGATGGAGTTCAAAACCCAAATCTCCCACTGAGGATTGTAGTAGTCCATCCAATATTGGGGTCAAGGGAAAGGATGACCCAAGCTGAAGAGCAGTGATCCCTCAAAGCCTAAGGAAGGAGTTATAACAATGACCTCAACCACTTCGCTCTCCTTAGTGGCAAGGCCCTTAATAATAGTAGTAGGAGGGGTGGCCTTAACTTGGTCCAATTTAGTTCAACCATCCTTAGCTTAGGCCTCTATTTGGCTGAAAGACTTACCTCTAAGTAAAGTATTCTTCTTCTTTGATCGAGGAGAAAAAAAAGATCTTTTTATCACTACCCTCCTATCCTTCTCATTTCATTAAAGGGCTTAGACCGATATTAAGCAAAGCCACTTCAATAAAGAGCTCCGTGAGCTTAAGAGGTTTAGCCCTTATAAATCAAGCTAAGACCTTCTCTTATTGGTTAGAAAGTTAATAGTTTGGCTCTTTGCTTAATAGTAGCTAGGCCATGCTTAATAATCAAAAACCTTCATTGTGACAAATAAAATAGAACTAACCTTTCTTATTATAGATGAAGTTCAAATTACTAGTTTAAGGCATAGAGGTACCCCCATCCAAGCTTAGTAAGGTACTCCTTGATGACAAATAAAGCTTAAAATAGATCTATAATTAGCCTAACCTTAAGCAGAGACAAGAAGAGAGAAAACGAAATCAAAGGGGTAACCTAAAACCTTACCTTCAAGGTGTCCTCATATAGGTAGAGTTGACCAAGCTTAATATTGAAGGCTTTCTCCCTCTAACCTGGAGCTTTAGGAAGAAGAAAGGATAAAATAAAGCAAGATTGACATATCTGTTCATGGTCATCCTCCCTAAAGTCACTAGACTCTTGCTTAACCATGAATCTAGAAGTAGCCTCTTCTAAGGCCATAAGATCAGATGGTTGGTTTAAAGGACTCTAGGTCAAATTATTACCATAAGAGGTACCCCAGGTTAAGAGTTCAAAATAGAGGCCGACTAGGTCAAAGATCAGGAGGAAACAGACCTACCCATACAAAACAAAAAATATACCTTAAGAGCTATAAAGCTAACTAGGAACTATAAGTTGAACAATTAAACGTGACCTTCTAACCAAACAATGCCGAGTAGAACCAGAGCACTAAAAGCTAACCACAGAAAAATTTTGAGAGTGAAGCAAAATAAAGGCTTCCCCTCTCTTATATAGACATTAGGAGGGTTGTGCAGTAGATAAGAGATTGCTTCATATTATAAAGTACCTTAAAGCTCAATCTAGTCATCCGAAAGTCATGTGGTATCAAGCGACAGATTAGTCTTATCACAGTTCAACCTAATAGTAACTTAGTTCAAAAATAGTTCAACTAAATCACAACTTGGCCTAGAATGATCTAAGCTCGGACTAAAATGATCTTAGCCTAAAAAAATCTAAGCTTAAGGGCAGACCTATCCTTCAAGCACTAATTAGGTCCAAAATAGATCAAAAATCCATTTAGCCCAAACCACAAAAATAATTATACAAATAGACTAAACTACTTCTATAACCCACACATAAAATCTAACTCGAGCTTCAAAATGAGAGGCAAATGATGTAGCCTAAAATGAATACCCAATGAAAGAGTGACACATGAAAAACTAAAAGAGAAGTTCCATTCAAAAAGGAAACCCACCAAAGGTGCCATTTACGCTAAGAAATAATGAATATCTAATCATCAATTATTAAGAAAACTAAAGTAGTAGGACTTTCCCCTGAAATTATATAAAACGCCTCTACACATACATAGGTAGGAAGGATGATTGTCAAGTTCTCTCTCTCTATGACCTCTCTTCTCTAAATTTTATAACAGCTCAAATGTTACTGCATTCCTTTAGAGAATATCTTATGACCTCTTCAAACTCATTTATAAGCATTCTACTTTGGCTAACTTCTCCATCATTACATTAATTGATACTAATTTTTATTATATTAATATAAATAATAAATTATTATATCAAAATATATATAATAATTAATTATTTAAATGTAATTATATTTATATAATTATTGTTATAACTATTATATTATTTTTATACTAATATATTGATAAAATTAAATATATTATGTAACATAATATATTTAATGTAATATTAAATTTGTCATATAATTAATGTAATTTAATAATATTATTAAATTAGATTTATTTTATAATATATAAATAGTATATATTATGTATATATATATTATTATTATTATTTTGAGATTTAATTGTACTAATAATTATATTATTATAATTAATTAAACATATCATAATTTCGAATCAATGTATTTGTCAACTAAACATACAATGTGACATGCATTGATATGCTCAACATTCTCTAGGCAGATTATTGCACGAACCAAACTGAAATGCCCTATATATTTAGACATTTAAAATTTAAAATTTGTATTTTTGATAAAGTAATAAAATCTGGATGGAATCTTCCAATCAACCCCTTAGATCCTTAATGGAGGATATGCATACTGACCTACAAAGAGCTCCCCATATGATTGACCAAGGAAAGCTTTGTCCCTTCATATATATGAAGTAGAGAAAATTGAAGGGCAGAAACAAAGTTCAAAATATTTTCCAGCAGGAAAAGGAAAGGCATAATCCGAGCAAAGCGTACAGGAAGAAGGAAAAGTTTTTTTTTCCCCCCCTTTAGTGAAACTGTTCTGAGACCGGGCAATCCCCAGCATCGTATGCTAACTTATAATCCAAAATTCACAGAAACTTGGCTACCAGAAAGCCTGTAAGTAGCTGCTTATCTGTCCTGACTGCTTTTAATGCACAGCGATCATCGGTTTCTAAGGTTTTGTAAGCACCGCAGATACTAGAAAGCAATTTTATTGCATTACTTCAGGACTCCAATAACAAGATGGTCACTCCATTTATCACCAAATTATACAAGGAGCACATCCCAGAAAATCAGGAAGATTATGAACTGTAACACAAAAGAACTTCATTCGTCATCGTCAGAATCATTGCCTTCATCCTTCCTCTCTTCTTCTGCATCACCTTCTATACCATCATATCCATTCTGTGCTGACAGCTCCTGCTCCAATTTCCGTTTCCTACCTGTTACTTTCGGCTTTGCTGCAAACTTCTTTGCCACATTTTTCCTTCTAAAATCTGGAGAAATGGAAGATGATGAACTCAGAGAACAAACTTCAGGCTGTAAGGTGGATCAGAAGCACAATTTTCATGAATTTCAATAAGTAATTTTAAGTTAAATATATGTAGATCATATGATCTTTAAAAATGAAAAGGGAAAGCATACTTGTGAGAGATAACAGAGATCAAGCAGGAATCTCAAAGCTCCATCAGGAAGCATAATTCTAATTGAGAGATTGCAATGATAGAGTTACAAGAAATAAAATCATCACTGAATGCAAGAAAAAAAGTATTGCGAGTGGAACAGATGGAAGATAAACAAATTGAATTCCAGGATTCCTGCAGCACCAAAAGTAGGTTTTCAGAATATAAATTGCAGCAAGCATTGATAGAATGAAGCTAAACGCACACATCTAGTCGCCGCCCTTCCGGCAGTCAAGGTTTGAAGAAGATAAACAAATGTGATGCTCAATGAAAAGCGTAACAACACCAGGGTTTTATCAGATTGACCAAATAAATTTGACACACAAACCACCAGTCCAGGACCTTTCACATAAAAAGCAGGTTGTCATATGAGATGATGGTTGAGATTCATTCAAAAGAAGCTATCAATGGACAATGTTGTACAATAAGCAATTATAGCTAATTGAAGACAGTAGCATAAATGTATGCCTTAACTAATCAATTTGGTTCTACTATGGATTGTACCGCGACAAGTTCTTTCATGGAAATTGTCTTTGGATCACTTGTCCTTAAATTCGTCTGAGGCTTCTGTGCTCTCTAACTCATTTGGTTATCCCCATGCTGAATCTCAGAAGACTTATTCAAGGTCGTCTCCAACCAGTGCTACACTTGCCAAACTATATGACATGGGACCCGATTACCATAGCCTCCATTGGGAACTACTCTAAGGTTTGTTTAAAGTAGTCACTATTAATAAACTTCCCTAGTTTTGGTCTTACTCCATCCTCCTTTCAGACTCTATTCATATGAAACAGTCTGGTATTGTCATATAGCATGGAATTTCAAACTTTTGCACTCACCGTAATTTGTATTGGTGCCACCTAAGGCTATTTTAAGTACTGACTGCTTCACGTTCATATCATAGCTCACTTATCCTCTTCCCAAGCACAATTCAACTAATAAAAGAAAGTAATTTTTCCTTCTCTTGGCATGGTTCACGAAGGATAGTAAGGGCTTCACGTACTGGCACAGGCCTGAATCAACTACCTAAATAGGCATAATCCCCGAAATGTTAGTTTTGGGCAAGCGAGAGACCTGGTGCAAAACTTGAAAAACCAATTAGTGCGAAGAGAATCTGTGACCTAATTGTTTATGCATATATGAGTAATTCTTTTTGATGAATAAATAATGAACAGGCCAATCATGTTTGCAAACATATACAAGCCGAAAGAATGATGAACTTCTCTAATGATAATAAAAAGGAAATCTTGTGAACATTAATGCTACAGGAAAGAAAAATTTAACGATTGACAGATAAAAGGTAAATCTCATTATATTTAGTCTAAACGTCATTTCAGCACTATTTTGTTGAAGCTTAATGCAATGCAAGCAAAAAAAGAGACCATGGAGCTGACTGATGTGCATAAAGTCCATCACTATGTTATGGGGCTCAAAGCAACCTCCCATGCATATATATTACAATAAGCATAATTATATGAATCAATTGCCGCTAAATGATCTAACATCAGTACAAACCTGGAATCAAGGTTGTACAACAATATGCCAGACAAAAAAGCAATAGGTCCAAAAACTTATAGTGTAAGCCAACATAGGAACACGAGCATGGACAAAGAATCAGATTAAATATTCACAACTTCATCCATCTTTAAACAATGATTTCATATTTTTGAATAACAGCACAATTTATTTATATCCAAAAACACCAGAAGTAAGAGCATTCGGAATCATGAGTTATGCTTCATCAAAACAACAAGATCAAATCACAGTTATCTATCCCAAAATGCAAAAGTTTAAACTACTCAATTGCAAAATTCTACCACAGTTTCTATACATACTTTTTTTTACCTAGCCTCTTGAATGAATCATCTATGAAACCAATCTCATCCAAATACAAAGGAAGCAAAAACATTTCTCAAGCAATGTTCTTGTGAATCCCAAGGTTATCATCCTCGACAACTGCAGCCAGTAATCTAAGTAACCCTTTGAGAATATTTCATGTCCCATCAATTAATTAAAATGTATTTTGAATAACTGCTATTCTTATGAAAAAGTATTGAGAACCTTCTGCTCCATAAAATGGCCTATATATCTTTCCTATTTACTCCTCGATACTTGCAAAACTTGACACCTTATCTCCTTGATAAAGATATTGACATAAACACCACTTTTTCCATAAAAGACAAATTAATAATGAATGCTGGAGGATAAAACCAAGTATTTCTAGGTAGTTTCTTAATCAAAACTTATGCAGGTGGAGAATAGGGCATGGTTTCCTTTTTTTTTTCCCTCTCTACTTTCAGGAAATTAAGAAACGAATTCCAATGCATAGCAACTAAATCATGGCCTTTACCTAGTGTCCTTAGTTTCCTATTCAGAATAGCTAAGGTTTAGCCCCATAAGAATAAACAGCAACTACAAAAACTTTTATCTTGATGTTATGGTGACCATCTTTTCAATCTAAGAGAACTACAATGGGACAAAAGTTCCACGTGCTACAAAACATATATAAACACTAAGGCATCAAACTGTCAAAACTAAGCTCAAAATAGTAACCAGAGCTCTTTAATTTTCACATTTTATTTCCACTTTTTTATTATTTGGCTTTTCAAGGAAACAGTATTTGACAAAGCATAACAAAAGTCAAACAGCAATTCCAAACCTGCCATTCATTTGGCCCCTGAAACATATATGTAGCTTTACATGCATATTCAGATATTCATGCCACCCTAATTTAAATGTTAGGCATTGTTTGGTAAAACACTTAGCTAATCCAAGCAGAATTCCCCAACTACTTAGGGAGGCAATATGAAACAAGAATATCTGGAAGACCACCAAACAAATGATTGAGCAAGGATTGTTTGTTCGAAAGAATTCTGCAACCACGAATGTCAAATCAACTGAGCAGCTTGAGCTCCACTTAAGAAAAACTCGAATCAATCTTGGCGTTTAAAGGAGAGGCATATCACATAATTAAAATAATTTTCTCATCAGTACACTCTAAAGCATGATCTTGACTGCATTTCTTTGATCAAAGCACACCAAAACTATAGATGCAAATGGAGTAGTAGTCAAATGAAAAAGGGAAGCATGCTGCAAGTACCAACAATGCTATCTCAATAATAACACAAGAAGATAACAGATCAAGCATAATCAGCTCAAATACAAACAGAACAGAAAAGGCTTCACATCTTGATATGCCATATTTATTTGTATGATTAAAGTCATCTACATCATGGCCAGTATTGTCAAAGGCATGTCTAAGGCATAAGGCGCATGGCACTAAGGATCAAATGGTTCTCATACCTTAGAAAAGGTACCTTTATCTTGGCGCATATAAGTAAAAAAGCATATGCTTTTAATCTAATTTAAGATGCAAAAAAGACATGCTTTTCTTCATAAACTATATTTGTAATTTTTTTAATTTTATTTTATTTATTAAAATATATTGACTTTATAATGTACCATCATATATATAATTATTTTTCTTATCTTACAAAAAAGCCAAAAATTGGAAGACAAAGAGATGAAATATCAAAAATTATGCTATCAATTGAGAAAAAGAAGGAAAAACATTAAGAAACTATAAATTTAGCTGAAAAAGAGGAGACTTTTCATTGAACTCATAGGCTAAATATTTATTACTATATCTTTTAAGCTTTTTTTTATTATGTATTACAAATTTTGCCCATATAAATTATTTTATTTATTTTAAAAATGTATGTCTCACTTCAATTAGGTGTGTGTTTGTGCTTTGTGTGTTTAGACTTCAAAAGCGCTTTACATTTAGATGTACCTAGCGCTTTTAACAATACTAATCATGACAATTCTGACTAAGAAAAAGAAGATGCCCTATAATAAATTGCATAAAAAAAGCATTATGATTATAGGATAAAATTAGCAATGGGGCAAATTAGCAACTGGAAAATATAGGGCAAGAAACATGAAAATTCTATATCAATCAAAAGAATGCAAGACTAGGATTTCCACGATGAAAGCCATGATTATTGTGCATTGGTATAGTGGTAGCATGGAAAAACTATATGTTTAACAAAAAGCACTTTCAGATGACCTTGTATGCTTAACCAAAACAGGCATAATGTGGATGGCCATATGGTTCTCCAGGCAAGTGTTTGCTTACCCTTTTGTTTCACCAAAATTACAGATAACAAATGCTTAAATTTTATGTTCCTCTCTTTCGATATAAAGAAAAGTAAACAATCAAAGCATACTGATCTTCCAAAGAAATTTTAAGAGGCTTAATAAACTCAGGGAATTCAATTTTTTCAAGTGCCTTGATCACATCCTCTGCATTGATTGTTTGCCTCTTTGATTCCTTGCAAATGTCATTTGCGCTGCATAAAGTTGTGATTCTGAAGTCAGCTCACAACATCTAATAACCTATACATTATTTAAGTATAATTTTTGACCAAATAAAAATTGAAATTATTGAATCAACGAAGTCCAACTACATCTGAATACATTGGATCCATAAATTGATATATTTTTGAAACAATATGTGTTGCTGCCAAATTACTCCTGGGATGCGTCGGGTGAGAGATGGGCTTTTTGTGCCTTCAGAGGAATGGTTGGATCGCCTCCTTCAGCCAGAAACTTCCGGCGGGGACCCTTCGACGCTTAAGTCAGTAATTGGTCTCTTTTACCCCTTGTAGTTAGAACCGTCGAGTCCCCTCTTTTGTTAGGATAGGCTTTGTGAATGGCAGGCGGGTGCGCCGTTGCTGAGTGGGCGCCGTAAATATCGACAACTGTATGGTGTGTTGGTAACTGCCCGTGGTTCTAGCCATAACAGGCGGGCAAGCCGTGCTGTAGTTTGTGCTTTAAGTCATTGCACTCGATGTTCGGAGTTGATTCCACGAGAGTAGAGAGCGTGCCAAGATCGAGGCCGAGGCCGAAGTGGGACCCGAAGCCGAGGTCGAAGCGGGGCTTAAAGCTTGTAAGACCGAGGACAAAGCCGAGGCCGACGTCGGGGCTTAAAGCTTGTAAGACCGAGGCCGAAACCGAGGCCGACGCCGGGGCGAGGTTCGAGGCCGAACCGAGGCCGAGCCGAATCCAAGGCCGAACCATGGACGGAGTCGAGGCCGAGCCAGATCCGAGGCAGAACCGTGGACGGAGCCGAGGCCGAGCCGGATCCCAGGCCGAGGCGAGGCCGAAGCCGAGGCCGAGGCGAATCCGAGGCCGAACCGTGGCCGGAGCCAAGGCCGAGCCAAATCCAAGGATGAGGCAAGGCCGGAGCCGAGGCCGAGCCGAATCCGAGGCCAAAGCTAGCCGAAATCATTTTGTTCAAAAAATCGCGCAGGATGTTTCCGTACCGCCTGATTGTGTGATTAGCCACATCAATATGCAAAAAAAAAAAAAAAAAAAAACACATAAACAGCAAGAGTTCGATCAATAAACAAATTACCATCAAATTATTTTCTCTCTCTCTCATTCTACAAGAATTTACAGTGCGAATACAACAAAATCAGACCTTTTGCACTTTCTTCAAATATTTCGAATACAACAAACAATTACCACCGGAGCAGCTGACGGCGCCGCTGCTGCCCCGCTCTCATCCCCTCCTTCCTCGGCCATCTCTCTCTCTCCAAGGGCCCGACCTCGCCGCCTCAAAGCCTTCCCGCCCCTCCGCCTATTTCACCAAAATTTATCATGACCAAATTACCCTTTTTCTTCCGGTAATTACCACCGAAGTCAATACACACCAGGAGATGTTAGTATTTAAAAGGCACAATAAATCAGCTCTCGAGCCATGGATGAAATGGAGGCCGATGGCGGGCGAGGAAGAGGATGAGAAACTGAGAGAACCGACGGTCGGATGGAAAGGGATCCTAGAGGATCAACGGCCGAGGATCAAGAATCATGCAGAGACGTACCCGTATACGTGAATTCGTACATCATATGTTACGGTGGCCGCGGGGCGTAGCATCACCTGGTGATGGGAGGAGCCCCGACGGACGAAGCACCGGGCCGGTGCCCTCCTGAAGCGGCTCCGCAAGCTCGGTAACTCCGATGACTCCACCGCCCGGCGAGGGTAGCCGCCCCCACTGGTAAACGAAGGCAAGCAACGCTTTCGCAATTTGAGCTGTGATTTATGCTTGAGGTCTCAGAAATATTTAGGTTTTTTTTTTAAACTGTGATTTATTTCTTCTTTGATCAATGAAAAATTATTATAAATTTATACTGTTTACTCGCTTTCCTTTTTTCATTGATTACTAATTGTTTCAAAAATCACGGCAAATCCTCGTTAGAGAAAGCCCATCAAAAGTATTCAACATAATATTGGTTATCACTGATGGGTTTTCGAATAGATAAAAAAAATAATGGCTAACATGAGTTTTTCAAAAGAATTCAACATAATATTGGTCTCAAAGCAAGAGTGGATTTTGGAGAAGAAATGGTTGCACAACAAACATGAGAAATAGGAATTCACTCACTGTTACCGTCAAATCACTTTTGAGGAGCGTCAAGCGACGAAAATACTTTGTTGGCCTTCAGAGGAATGATAGGGACCACCTCTTCAGCCGGAAACCTGCAAGAAAAGTCCCGGACCGGTGGCTCCGGCGGGGACCCTCCGACACTCAAGTCAGCGATCTGAAGAACATAAATTTTTTAATGAAAGAGTAGAGATTGAGTCCCCCTCCCTCGTTGGGGGTCGGGCTCTTTATATACCTGTTCGGGGTCCCTCTTACCCTTCGTTGATAACAACCGAATCACATCTTCCGTTAAGATCGGCTACAGCTGCTAAACGTGTGCCATAAGTATCGGCAACGGTTCATAATATAGCGGTAACCACCCGTGATCTTGGCAAAAGAGAAACGGGTTGGCAAGCCACGTGGAAGCTCTGTGTAAACAGCAATGGGTGATAAGGTTAGTCACGTGGGCCCCAAGTGCAACCATTGGGATAGAAGATGTCGTTTAAAGTTGAAGCCAGCAGTCCTCGTAGAGCATTAATTATGGAGTTATGGCACTATTCACGTGCAAGGCAGGGAAAATAGACCAAGGGGCTGAGGCCAAGACTGTAGGGAAAAAGGCCGAAGCTGTTCATGGCCGAATGAAAAAGCAAGGCCGAAGGGGCTAACGTGGCAGCCATAAATACGAGAGAATGCTATAAATGCCTTAGAGCGAGTGGATGCTTGTGGCCTTTGAGGCCATAAAAACGGGAGAGAATAAGGCAATAAATGCCTAGCAAGTGGATGTACGTCGGCAAAAGGCCAACGCGAATACGCGAGGCCGACGCCAAGGCACTGTTGAGGCTGACGCCGACGCCAGGCGCTGTTGAGGCCGACGCTGTTGAGGCCGACGCCAGGCGCTGTTGAGGCCGACGCCGACGCTGTTGAGGTCGACGCCAACGCTGTTGAGGCCGACGCCGATGTTGTTGAGGCCGACGCCAAATGAGAATAAGACAATAAATGCCTGGATAATCGTGGGCCATAAAGGTTATAAATATGGGAGAGAATAAGCAATAAATGCCTAGCAAATGGATGCACGTCGACGCGAGATCGACGCTGTTGAGGCTGACGCAAAAGGGCTAACATGGCAGCCAGAATAAGGCAATAAATGCCTAGATAATCATGGCCTTTGAGGCTATAAAGGCTATAAATATGGGAGAGAATAAGGCAATAAATGCCTAGCAAATGGATGCAGGTCGATAGGAGGCGGCAGCATAATGAGAATAAGGCAATAAATGCCTAGATAATCGTGGATGAAATTAAATATCCATTGCGTCTTCAAAAGAAAGCCGAGTAAAGTAGCGAGGCCGCCTAGGAATTAAGCCGTTCGGAAGTATTCAACATAATATTGGTTATCAGTGATGGGTTTTCGAATAGATAAAAAAATTTATGGCCAACATGAGTTTTCAAAGAATTCAACATAATATTGGTCTCAAAGCAAGAGTGGATTTTGGAGGAGAAATGGTTGCACGACAAACATGAGAAATAGGAATTCACTCACCATCTCCCACATAAATTAAACTAGAACCCGAATTTGATTACGATTGGTTTAGGGAATTGGGATCATTTGAGAGGAGACACTAAGTCCAAAATCCATAAACTAGCAGTCGAATATGGCATGGATTGTCCTGCTACTGTCGTAGTCCACCAAATGCTTACAATATATATATATATATATATATATATATATATATATTGCCGTGGCTAGCACCTTAGAGCTTATTCTTAAATTCTTAAAGGAAAATCAAAGTTACCAATGTTATCCAGCAATACTTAGAAAAAAATATTTTTTTATTATTTTTTATGCATAGATAAATATTATTCGACAACATTTAGAAAAAAATTATTTATATTCTTTTATATGTTAAAACATAGCTTAGTTATATATTGTTCATGTTGTTTCACATTATATCTTTTTCCATAATACTATTTATCCTTGAATACCAATTTTACATACTAATCATAAGCTATCTCTTTGTAATTCATGCCTAATTTTTTCAACATACTATATTTTGGTCACACGTTCACTAAATATACTGCTAATATATAAATTTTAATTTTTTAAAAATAAAATAATTTCTAGTAATTATTTTTCACTAATTAAATAATAATATGGCATCTTTTATCAAAGGATCATAATAAGATATTTTTAATTTAAATTATTGAATCTTTCATAAATACTATATTCTTATCCATCGGATGAAATACTAAATCAAAACTTACTTAAAGAAAAAATTATTCATTTCCTTTTCTCTTAAAATTATTGTTATCTTCTCATTTTCTTCATTCTTTGCGCCGAGAATTGCTAGCCAAACCCTTATCACACTACAAAAAAAATGACTTATTATGACGAATTAATTCGTCGCAATAGGTACAAAAGTCGTTGTAATAAATTATTACGATGATAAAAAATTCATCGTAATACATTACAAATCGTCGTAGTAATATGTTGTCGTAATAACCTATTACGGCAACTTATTTTCGCCGTAATATCAACCTATTACGGCGAAAATAAGTCACCGTAATAGGTTTTTAATTAAATTTTAAAAATAATAAAATTTTATTACGGTGACTTATTTTCGCCGTAATATCAACCTATTACGGCGAAAATAAGTTGCCGTAATAGGTTTTTAATTAATTTTAAAAATATTAAAAACCTATTACGGCGACTTATTTTCGCCGTAATATCAACCTATTACGGCAAAAATAAGTCGCTGTAATAAGTTTTTAATTAAATTTTAAAAATATTAAAATTATATTACGACGACTTATTTTCGCTGTAATATCAACCTATTACGGCGAAAATAAGTCGCCGTAATAAAATTTTAATTAAATTTTAAAAATATTACGGCGAAAATAAGTCACTGTAATAAAATTTTAATTAAATTTAAAAATATTAAAATTTTATTTTAATATTTTTTGTATTGCACCTGTTACAATAATATAATATTAAAGCAACGATACTAGAAATAATTTTCTAATATAAAAGTTTCACAAAAAATTTAATAAAAGTTTTCATTCATTTTAATAAAATCATCATATACAATGTTTCAAAAAATACATAATTTAAAAAAAAATACATGTACTATGGAGGTGAAGTCTGCTGGGATCCACTAGGATGATATCCAGGCACTAACTGTCGCATGAAAGCAGCGAGCTCAGCAGTCGTCGCCTGTAGATCCTGGATAGTCTTCTCTTGCTGAGCGAGCTTATCTTCTTGTTGAGCAAGCTTATTCTCTTGCTGAGCGATGAGCTCTCGGCACTCATGTAATTCACCCTTTAATTGTGAGTTTTCAGAAGATGAAGAACTACCTCTAATTCTCGATGTACCCTTCGGTAATGGACCCCATCATCTTTTATAATCAGATCTAGAGCCTAAAACCTCCTCCAAAATGACATCCTCATTGATTGGTTCTACTGTAGAGTCCTGTCAGTAAAGTCGCTCTATTAACTGTGCCTGCAATGAAAAGAAAACAAATTCAATATGTTTAGTATAAAACATTACATTCAATAATATTGTATTTTTAATTGATAAAACTTACATGGATTTCTTCAGCTTTTTCATTTATCCATTGATTCTTCTTTTTATCAAAATGAAGAGTATTCCACAGATGAAGTCTTGATGGCTCCTCTCCAGTAACAGGATCTCTCTGAAAAGAAACAATAATAATTTAAAATAATAATTTAAGATAATAATCTAATACAATTATTTTAGACTAAAGGCTTAGATGCAAAGTTCATCCTATTCATGCAATGGATGTTCTAGGCTAAACTTCAGACTAAAAACTCTCCGACTTCCATAGTTGCTCTTGATTCATCACATGATATAAACAGCACCTGAGGCCATTTTAGTTTGATAAATAGGAAAGAAACCAATGTCCAAAGCAGAATTACCAACCAATATATGGGCAATATTGCCACTTTTTCATTCCTGATTTCTCGCGTTCAAATGAATGCAAGGATTTTGAACTTATAGCAAGGAATAATAAACTTTCCAAGGTACCAGTTCAGAGTTATAAAGTCCGGTATAATAACTTGACTGTAGAATTCTATACTCCAGCACATGGCAACATGTGAAACCCTTGTCTTATAGGGAAAAAAAATCAAAGCATTCTTTGTTAATCAGAGGTTAAAGCAATTGAATAGTAGGCTGTTAAGGATGATATCGCCACACAAAACTCACACTAAAGAACCTATAGCACAATCTTATTTAGAAACTTGAGCTGATGCATCACAATGGCTTGGTCTGATCACTTCTATAACAATCCCCTATGATGGCTGGTGCCCCAAGTGCACAGGGCTAGGGCCATACACAGGATGAACTTGGGTCAGATCCATGCTGTTTGCACACCGAACCCAATAAACAAATCCAGTCAAGCTCGGTTTTCAGATGCCATAAGCATGCACGCATGGGACAGGGTGCATTTATGTATTATTTTTATTTTGAGTTATAAATTCACTGGAAGATCTGGCCCCACCATATTAATACATGGCATGAATTCATTTAGATGCACCAACAGATGTATTGCATTAAAAAAAAAATCTGATAGTCATCCATTTCCATATATGTTAATACTCATGATTTATAGAATGAAACATTCAATTCTCCTTCCCTTGCAGTTCCCTGAAACCTGGTCTCTGGACTTGTAGTTGGTCTGTGTATTCTCAAATTCACAGTGAGAGAATACAAAAGAAAAATATTGCTAGGTACAATATCAAAAAGAGACAAGCACACGAGGACCCAATACTATGAACTAGGATCTTCCATGGAACCTCTTAATACCATTGCCTTTCCTTATTGTGGGGTAAAGGACTTGCAGAATAGGATATCCAAAAATATATGTTGACCTAACATGTTCGAGATAGGATACCATTAGACCCTAACTAACACGGTTACCAAGCAAACCAGTAACAACAATGATCATAACTAACAGGAAGAAGGCCATGTAATCTAAACCAATTCATGGCATATTCAAACATGAAGAAACAAACCTACAACCAACATAAAACAACCATTCTCAATCAATAAGATACGCAGTCATTACAACACGATGACAAATTCAGACCAACTAGACCCATGCATCGAATACCTAGGTTCATGCTTAGAATATAAAAACACTAGCTAGGTTCACAGTATTTCTTACCATATCATAAGAGTGAGCCGGTATAGACTTCGATCCAGTGAGAGCAGCATATGGCTATAATTCCTGATTAGATTTATTTGTTTCTGATTTTTTCTACATCAAAGAATTAATGAAAATGGTTACATGAGTTTATAAAAATATAAACTATTAAAATATTTGTATGGATGTATTTACCTTATACTCATCTGAATAAAAGTAATCACATAGAAAGTCCCAGTCACTCTGCGAGACACGAGATGACTTATTTTGTTTTGCTAAGCTCACACTTGTGTCCCCACCGTGACTAATGAAGTGGATATAAAGCCGATATCTAAATTCTCGATAAACTTTATTCATTTGAAACTCAATACCTTTTTTAATATGATCTAAATTCATATCAAGATCGAACTTCTCCTGCAAGTATATATATATAAATTATAAAAGTTATAAGGTATATTAAGTACATTAAACGTAATCTAAAGTAATCTAATACAATTATACTGACCTGAAGTCGATCGATCATAGGTGCTTTCTGTGCATCAGTGATCTCACTCCACTTCTTGACCACAAGTGGTGCCATGTCACGTACAACCACTCCTATCTCGGTCAGAAACTCAGAGCGAAACTCACCCAATGGTCGTCCAACCTCAGGTGGCAGAAGAATAGGCAACTTCTGTCCACGACGCGTATCAATCAGATGTGCGGACTTGTATCCGCGAGCAGGACCTCGGTCCTTCTTTTTTGATGATGTAGCTGCAAAACATAATGAACTAAATTAGTGCAAAATAACATAAAAAACATAGCCAAATAATAAGTTTAAAATAAAGTTATTACATGATGCACCGACAGATGACCCCTCTGTCAGAGCTGGAATGTAAGGAGAATCATCTCGCCTCGATGTAGGAGTATCTCTCGAAGACATCTGCAAACAAACATACAAACTAGAATTAACAAATAAGAAAGTATAAGAACATATAGTTATAATAAGTAAAAAAAAATGAATGCTACCAATTAGTCACTGTCATCACTAATATGCTCATTTTCTTCATCATCCTCCATATCAGAACTATGTATAGATCCCTCACTGTCATAATCAGCTAGTGTGTCGTCCTCCTCAACATCTTCGCATATAAAGTCTTCTTGACTGACATCACAATTAACTTTCGTCGTAATAAGGTCACGTAGAAAAAGAAATATTTTTTTCACTCTATTACGATGAATTTGAACATTTGTCGTAATAAGTTGTTCTATCATATAAAATTCATAAAATAATAAAAAGAAAAATAAAAAAAATTAAATTCGTAAAATACAAAATGGACCTATTACGATGAATTATAATATTCATCGTAATAGGTCTTTTTATTACGACGAAAATTATTTCGCCGTAATAAAAAGAAAGGAAAATATAAAAAATTAAATTCATAAAATAAAAAATGAACCTATTACGATGAATTTTATAATTCGTCGTAATACGTCTTTTTATTACGGCAAAATAATATTTCGCCGTAATAAATAGAAAGAAAAATAAAAAATTTTAAATTCATAAAATAAAAAATGGACCTATTACGATGAATTTTATAATTCGTCGTAATATGCCTTTTTATTATGGTGAAATATTATTTCACCGTAATAAAAAGAAAGAAAAATTAAAAAATTAAATTCGTAAAATACAAAATGGACCTATTACGATGATGTATAAAATTCGTCGTAATAGGTCTTTTTATTACGGCGAAAAATTTTTCGCCGTAATAAATAGACAGAAAAATAAAAAAATTTTAAATTCATAAAATAAAAAATGGACCTATTACGACGAATTATAAAATTCATCGTAATAGGTCTTTTTATTACGGTGAAAACTTATTTCACCATAATAAATAGACAGAAAAATAAAAAATTTTAAATTCATAAAATAAAAAATGGACCTATTACGATGAATTATAAAATTCATCGTAATACGTCTTTTTATTACGGCGAAATAATATTTCGCCGTAATAAAAAGAAAGAAAAATTAAAAAATTTAAAATCGTAAAATAAAATGTAGACTTATTACGATGAATTATAAAATTCATCGTAATAATTCTTTTAATTACGACAAAAAGGTATTTCACCGTAATAAAAAGAAAAAAAAATTAAAAAAATTAAAACCGTAAATTAAAATGTGGACTTATTACGACAAATTATAAAATTCATCGTAATAAGTCTTTTTATTACGGCGAAAAACTTTTTGCCGTAATAAAAGGAAAGGAAAATTAAAAAAATTAAAATTGTAAAATAAAATATGGACTTATTACGATGAATTATAAAATTCATCATAATAAGTCTTTTTATTACGGCGAAAAGTATTTCGCCGTAATAAATAATTGTTATGACAAATTTAATTTTTATTTTGCCGTTATAAATAAACCTATAACGACGAAAACATTTCGCCATAATAGGTTCGCTACAAATATCATACTTTCTTGTAGTGTCAATGATACCACATATGACTTTCAAATAATAAGCTCAAGACATTATATGCCATTAGAATAATCCAAACAATCTCATGATGCAACTATACAGCAACGTTTTTCTTAATAATACACTTAACTATAGCTACAAGGCTAAGAGAAGCTAACCAAAATATAAAAACCAACAAATAAAGCCATACTCAACTATAATGATGACTTGTAGTAAATAAGATTTCTAACAACACATGCAGTTTATTGCACAATAGATTTGGAATCAAGTTAAAACTCATAAAATTTGTTTTGTTGCATAATATATAATTAATGCAATTCAAACTACAAGCTACATGTTAACCCAAGGATTTTAATAGTGGGAAGTCATCTACTGCTTGATAAATACACCTTTTAAATGTAATTCCTAAAATAGATAAATATAAAGTGTCATAAATATAAATACCAAAATATAAGTTCAAGCTAATATAGGTACCAAAATATTTAAATATAGAGCACCTCATATCGAATAACATAAGCCATATTCTATCACATAAAACGAGTTTAGTTATTTCCTCTAATCAACCCTATATATATATATATATATATATATATATATATTATAAATCCATAATTTGCAACTATTGGTCAGGGTGAAACAAGGCAAGAATATAGGCATGCCTATAATCCTTAGGCAAACTAAAGAAGAAATCAGTCTCCATTGCGTCACTTGAGATTTTTCTCCCCACCATCATCCTCTGATTTAGACTAACTCCCTCAATCTTAAGAAGTTCATCAAAAACTTTCATTCTCATCTCCTTAGCCTCCCTTTCCACATTGAATGTCCAAGCCAATTTTTTGATATGCTCCCCAGCAGTTTGAAAGTATGATGAAAACTTGGAGAGAACTCATATGAAAGGACTCTTACTAATGGATCATCTTTATTACTATTCCTTGATCGTCTTTATTACTAATGGACCTGCTGTTTGACTGAGTTGAGTGCCACTGTGTAACTGTGTGGCAGATGGAGAACCAACGCAATTGTCTTTAATATTGTCCAAACCCATATTATTGTGGCAATCTACTTCTACCATTTTTTCATTGAGAATATCTCAATAGCGTATGACATCTCCTCTCGCTTGATATTCTTTATGACATCTACAGGTCTCTAGTTGCTTTGTCTCTGCAAAACACTATTGCCAACTTATCCAGGTAAGGGAAGGGCTTATTCCTAAGCCTTTTGGCATATGGGTGACTCTATAAAAGAAGAAAACAAAAACAAGTGAAAAAAAACTAATATCAGTGTGGTGTTTAAACAAGAAGAAAATAATTTATATGAACATTTAATGAGAATAAATATTACCTTGATCCAATCATTAAAAACACTCTCCTCACATATGATGCACTTGTCTTTATCATTCCATCCAAACCCTAAAGCCTCAGGTCCTAGCATCCCCTAAACTGCATTGTACTGCCTTTCCAAAAGCTTAACCCTTGATTTGATGTGTGGGTTAGCCTTTAACCTACAACCAGGGAGCTTATCCTCCATCGATTTTTCCAGTTGCCCAAGGTGACCACTTCTAAAAGTTTTATTATTATTTTTTTCAATGTCCAGAGTCTATTAGATCCAACAAGCACCCAATCAACTTGGCATTCTCAACGAGACCCCAAGTTCTATGTTGCTTCAATGCTTCCTTTGCTTCTTTAGAAGTCCCAATAGTTGAAGTCACTACAAGAAAAACGACTTTTGCCTACAATTTTCGCACCTACGAATTTAAAATCGTAGGCAAAAGATATCTTTCCCTACGATTTTTAAAATATCATAGGCAAAGATTCCATAAAAAAAGGTTAGTGGTTTTCCCTACGATTTTCAAAAAATCGTAGGGAAAGGTCCAGAGCCTTTCCCTACGATTTTTTGAAAATCATAGGGAAAGTCTATTTCTTGATCAAAAAATTTTTAGAGGCAAAATCACCCGTCAATAATTTTTTGAAAAAGTATTTCCCTACAATTTTCAAAAAAATCATAGGGAAATGCTCTAAACCTTTCCCTACGATTTTTTGAAAATCGTAGGGAAAGACTTTTTCTTTATCAACAAATTTTTGGAGGCAAAATCACCCACAAATATTTTTCTGAAAAAGTCTTTCCCTACGATTTTTACGAAAATCATAGGGAAAGGCTCTGGACTTTTCCCTACGATTTTCATAAAAGTCGTAGGGAAAGGCTCTAGAGCCTTTCCTATAATAATTTTTTTTCATTCTAAACTTTCCCTGCAATTTTTATGAAAATCGTAGGAAAAAGTCCATAGCCTTTCCCTACGATATTCACAAAAATTGTAGGGAAAGGCTTTAGACCTTTCCTTATTATTGTTCTAAACCTTTCCCTACGATTTTCACAAAAATCGTAAGAAAAAGTCAAGAGCATTTCCCTACGATATTCATGAAAATAGTAGGTAAAGGTCCTAGACCTTTCCCTATTGTTGTTCTAAACCTTTCCCTACTGTTGACCCAATTGAGGATTTTGATGATTAACAAAACTATTTGAGTATAACATTTGAAGTTACTAATGTTTTGATTAAGTTTTTCAAATCATAAGTCTACTTGATAATCAAAATCAAGAGTCAAATCAAGTTCTGGTTCGAATCTAATGTCAAGGTAAGATTGCAGACATTAGAGTCGACACATGGAATCGTAGAGTCGACTCTGAAAATGGCACAGACTTAGAGTCGACTCCAGGACTGTGAGAGCCGACTCTAACAGAAAAGACAGAACGATGAATTTTCAGGCCACGACTTAGAATCGACTCCCAGACTGTTAGAGTCGACTCCAGAAGAATTTTGTGTCGACCCCAGAAAAGTCAGAGATGACTCCAGATCGAGCGGATTAAATAATTTCATGTTAGAACCGACTCCAGAAAAGTTAGAGCCAACTCCAGAATGTCAGACACGGCTCCAGAACAGTCAGAACGACTCTAAACTTTATCTTTATCTATTTTAATCCCAACGGCTATTGTTATTTATGGATCTAATCCTTCTTACACTTGCTTCTAACGGATAGTTTCAAACTATTTATGGATTAATCGGATCTATAAGAAGAGGGTTTGTTGCATCCCAAAAAAGAGAAGAGAGAGGCAAAAAGAAAAGAATAGAGAAAAACTTTGAGATCTATCAGAAAAGAAAAGAGGGAAAACTTGTAAGGAAAGATCATACTGATTCCCCAAAAGAAAAGAGAGATTCCAAGCCTTTGCTGTTCTATCTATAAGAAATCTCAAGAGAAGGAAGAAGCCCTAGTTTTTCTGATATTCTGAGTCTCAAGAGCATCTTCAAAGGAAGATCCATACAAAGAAAGATCCATTCAAAGGAAGAGAAGGAAGAAGCCACCAAGATCTGCGAATCAGGCTTTGATTTCTACTTTCTTATTATTGTTTCATTATTGTATATTTGCTCATTGAAGGAGCTATTTTTTCTTGTAAAATCAAATACTGTTTGCTGGGTCAATCTGGTGATTGATTCAGTTGAGGCTGTTAGCCTTGGGCAAGCATTAGCTTGTGGTGATAGGTTTTGTGCTGGTGAGCCTTGAAAACTAGCTGGGTTCATTGTGCGCCCAGGAAAACAACAAGTTCGAGTTGTGAGCTTGCAAAACAACTCTGCTGTAATCAGGTTGATTATAGTGTGGACCCAAGAGATACTTGGGAGTGGACGTAGGTGTAGGTACACCGAACCACTATAAAATCTCCTGTGTTTGCTGTGATTGTCTCTTTATCTTCAACTCTTTAATTGTGTTTGTTTAGTTTTAATTTGTGAATCTAAGTTTTTATTTCCGCTGGGGGTTATCCTTCAAAAGAGTTTAAATTTTTGAGAAACCCAATTCACCCCCCCTCTTGGGTTGCTATCTGGACCAACAATTGGTATCAGAGCTAGTGCTCATTTGATTTGATCTAACGATCAAGAGTCAAAGATCCACATGGCAACTCAAGCTGGTTCATCTTTTTTCGAAGGCCAATCTACTAATAGACCACCCTTATTTAGTGGTTCAAACTATGGTTATTGGAAGGCTAGAATGAAAATATTCATTCAAGCACTTGACTATGATCTATGGAGTATTATAGTCAATGGACCACACACACCCACTGCTAGAGTTAATGGCATGGAGATTCATAAACCGAAAACGGAATGGGATGAACATGATAGAAAATTGGCACAACTCAATGCCAAAGCAATGAATGTTTTATACTGCTCATTAGATGCAAATGAATTCAATCGCATATCTATTTGCATTTCTGCTAAGGAAATCTGGGATAGACTTGAGGTTACCCATGAGGGAACAAATCAAGTCAAGGAATCCAAGATTAACATGCTAGTTCATAAATATGAATTATTTAAAATGGATGCACGTGAATCTATTGCTGATATGTTTACAAGATTTACTGATA
>UESW01001685.1:37715-76899 GCA_900491605.1 Calamus simplicifolius | reverse complement strand
AAAATAAAAAGGGCAGAGTCGACCCCAAACGAAACCCATCGTCTCCAAACCTTTCTAAAGCTGTTCCAAACTGATTCCAAACCCTCCAAATCCTTCAAATCCCTTGATTACTCATTCCAATCGAATCCCATGGCTCCCAAAAAGCATGCTATCATTAGTGGTTCGACTGTTCCGACGAAGCGCCGTTCAAATCGGAGGCAACCTTCGTCATCTTCTTCATCTGCCACTCAAGATGACTCTCCACCCTCACCATCTTCTTCTCGAGTCGACCAATTAGCGGGTAAGGCCATTACTACCGGAAGAAAAGTTGATTTTAACATTTTTGTTTCGGAGGGCTTTGCTATTGGGCGGTTGTTGAAAGAAATGGGATGGGAGAAGGTTTGTTCTTTGGATATCCCTACTTACCCTGCCCTAGTGAGAGAATTTTATAATGATTTATGTAGAGGAGAGGGAGGCTTAGTGAGTTTGTAAGAGGAACAAAAGTAATTATCACAGCCAAATCCTTTGGTAATCTATTGGAAATGCCTACCGTTGGCCTTGTTGAATATCAACATGAAGATAGAGGAGGTGCACTATCAAGGATGTTAGGGAGAGAAGTTTCTGAGTTTGAGGAAATCTTGGCAAATCAACTTAATTTGGAACTCAGATTACTTCAAAATATACGTGGAAGAATTCTATTTCCTAAAATCGAAAGGTTTGAATATGTCTCGGAGTGAGACATCTTATTGATGGACTGCATTCTCACTGGTAGACCTGTCAATCTAGCTGGTATGATGATAGGCTATATGGCGGAGGCAGCTACTAAGAAGAGATCTACATTGCCATATGGTATGGTTTTGACATTGGTATTCAGAAGCCAATCTGTACTTATAATGGATAATAAGCCACTAAGAAAATTAAGGCATACAGATTACTATAGTGTCTCTACAATTCACCGGATGGGCTTCAGAAAAGAAAATGGAAATTGGATAAAAGAGGACATGAGGCCAGAGCTGAAGAGTTAGAGTTGAGGAAGTCAGAGGAGAAGACATTCCTGAACCATCTGCTGGACCTTCTTCTGCTGGACCATCTGCTGGACCCTCAGAGGCTGGACCTAGCTCTCACCTTCCACATCAGTCAGCATTGGCATCTGGAAGATTTTCTGAGGAGCAAATAGGTCAGCTCAGAGCTTTACTGGCTGAGTATGACAGTCAAAGAACAAATGATATGTGTAAATTAAGAGAGGAGTTCAATCAATTAAAGGATGAGATCAATTCAAGACTTGACATGATTTCTTTTTCAATTAGCAATTCCGTTGAATCCTTTAGCACTGATCTTCATAAAATTTTTGAAAGGATGGAAGGCATTGCAAACGGTTCTGGAACTTATCTTCATGCTACCAGTCAACTGAAGAAAGATATCAACCTCGCCGTCTCTCAAATTGAAGCTTGTCTTGAAAGTTTTAAGAAGACTCAAAAAGATGATGTTATGGAAATGATTGGACATTTAAAGAAAATTGTGTATAAGCATATTTGATTTTGATATCCAATCCTAGGTTGTATCTTAGGATTTCTTGCTTTCTTGCTTTCTTAGCATGTATCTAGGAATTACATACTTGAATCTGTCATTTTAAAATACATGTAATGAATCTTGCTTTGGAATACAATTACACTTTTATTTCAAATTTATCTATGGCTGTTTGATTGAATGTCAATGAATGAGTTTCCTATCTTTATGACTAATCGAACCAACATCCTCGCTTTGATAACATTCTTTATTGCTTTTAAATTCATCTTATTGTTGATAACAAAAAAGGGGGAGAGATAAGTGTATATGCATATAAGAAAGAAAAGAGAAGAACATATAAGAAGGAGAGAAAGAGAATGAAGAGAAAGAAAATGAAGAACAAATGAAGAACAATTTTGAGATGGAGAGAGAGAGAGAATTTTTTTTAAAAAAAGAATTCAGTTTATCTACATAGGGGGAGCTATTCAATGCAGGAGGAGCTTAATAAATTTTCACCATATAAAAGTTAAATCATCTTGATTGATGTCAAGTTTTGTTTATTTTTATTCATTTTGAATATTGGCATCAAATTCTCTATTAGGAAGTCTCTAAGCTTTAACAATGTCTATAATTCTTAATTCAAATGAATTTTTTAATGCATATACTCAAAGTTTTTGTCATCATCAAAAAGGGGAAGATTGTTGACCCAATTGAGGATTTTAATTATTAACAAAACTATTTGAGTATAACATTTGAAGTTACTAATGATTTTGATTAAGTTTTTCAGATCATAAGTCTACTTGATAATCAAAATCAAGAGTCAAATCAAGTTCTGGTTCGAATCTAATGTCAAGGTAAGATTGCAGACATTAGAGTCGACACATGGAATCGCAGAGTCGACTCCAAAAAATGGCACAGACTTAGAGTCGACTC
Source organism: Calamus simplicifolius (assembly GCA_900491605.1). Taxonomy (NCBI): domain Eukaryota; kingdom Viridiplantae; phylum Streptophyta; class Magnoliopsida; order Arecales; family Arecaceae; genus Calamus; species Calamus simplicifolius. The sequence goes on along the minus strand of UESW01001685.1, from coordinate 74,481 downwards.
TGGGACTGTGAGAGCCAACTCTAACATAAAAGACAGAACGATGGATTTTCAGGCCATGACTTAGAGTCGACTCTCAGACTGTTAGAGTCGACTCCAGAAGAATTTTGTGTCGACCCTAGAAAAGTCAGAGACGACTCCAGATTGAGCGGATTAAATAATTTTGAGTTAGAGCCGACTCCAAAAAAGTTAGAGCCGACTCCAGAATGTTAGACACGGCTCCAGAACTGTCAGAACGACTCTAAACTTTATCTTTATCTATTTTAATCCCAACGGCTATTGTTATTTATGGATCTAATCCTTCTTACACTTGCTTCTAACTGATAGTTTCAAACTATTTGTGGATTAATCGGATCTATAAGAAGAGGGTTTGTTGCATCCCAAAAAAGAGAAGAGAGAGGCAAAAAGAAAAGAATGGAGAAAACCTTTGAGATCTATCAGAAAAGAAAAGAGGGAAAACTTGTAAGGAAAGATCATACTGATTCCCCAAAAGAAGAGAGAGAGATTCCAAGCCTTTGCTGTTCTATCTATAAGAAATCTCAAGAGAAGGAAGAAGCCCTAATTTTTCTGATCTTCTGAGTCTCAAGAGCATCTTCAAAGGAAGATCCATACAAAGGAAGATCCATTCAAAGGAAGAGAAGGAAGAAGCCACCAAGATCTGCGAATCAGGCTTTGATTTCTACTCTCTTATTATTGTTTCATTATTGTATATTTGCTCATTGAAGGAGTTATTTTTTCTGTAAAATCAAATACTGTTTGCTGGGTCAATCTGGTGATTGATTCAGTTGAGGCTGTTAGCCTTGGGCAAGCATTAGCTTGTGGTGATAGGTTTTGTGCTGGTGAGCCTTGAAAACCAGCTGGGTTCGTTGTGCGCCCAGAAAAACAACAAGTTCGAGTTGTGAGCTTGCAAAACAACTATGCTGTAATCAGGTTGATTATAGTGTGGACCCAAGAAGTACTTGGGAGTGGACGTAGGTGTAGGTACACCGAACCACTATAAAATCTCTGTGTTTGCCGTGATTGTCTCTTTATCTTTAACTCTTAATTGTGTTTGTTTAGTTTTAATTTGTGAATCTAAGTTTTTATTTCCGCTGGGGTTATCCTTCAAAAGAGTTTAAATTTTTGAGAAACCCAATTCACCCCTCCTCTTGGGTTGCTATCTGGACCAACACCTACGATTTTCTTAAAAATCATAGAGAAAAGTCCAGAGCCTTTCCCTACGATTTTTGTGAATATCGTAGGATATTCACAAAATCGTAGGGAAAGACTCTAGACCTTTCTTTCTAATAAATTTTTTTCTTTTAAACTTTTTTCCATAAAAATCATAGGGAAAGTCTTTGTGCACCGAACTGTTATGATTGCAATGACAATGAACATCTAAGTTAAGACGTGAAGGTTCAGTAATAGGTAACTAGTTGTTAAGCTCACAACATCTTCCACCAATCCATTTTTTGTTCGATTAATTCTTGGCAAGGATTTTTTATTTAATAATATGTATAAATGAATTCTAATACAACATGAATACTTGATGGTAAAAGGGATACTACTTGCTCAAATGAATTGTGATAGAGCCAAATTACGCTAGCAGTCAATCGACATCCAGCCAAGAAATATGTGGCCATTAGTCCAAATCATTGACACCTATCATAACAAAGTAGTGTCAGAAGGACACCATCAATAAGGTTATTGGTCATTCTACCTAGCAAAGTTACAAACCATACGAGCACAATAAGACTAGAGACATACACTCCTATGGTAAGGGGCATGGCTCATGGCAGCTAAAGATGTTCCATATATTAACCAGCTCCATCATGATAAGACACGCGACTGCTAGCCCCAACATTTGGTCCTCGCCCCGTTAAGCCATTATAGTTAACGGGACGGGGATGGGGATACCTAATCGAATAAATGGGTACCTACCGCATATCCGTTTGATCGTTTACATAAAAAAAAAATTTATTTTATTAAATTTATAATTTATTAAAAATTTTAAAAATACTAATAGAAAAATCTAATGGAGCTCTTTGAATTAACTTCTAACAGGAGACGGCACGGGGCAGCTTTTACCGGTCCCCATCCCCGTTAGAAAAAATATCTCCGTTCCCTGCCCCGTTAAGCCATTATAGTTAACGGGACGGGGATGGGGATACCCAGCCGGATAAACGGGTAGCTACCGGATATTCGTTTGATCGTTTACATAAAAAATAAAATAATTTTATTAAATTTATAATTTATTAAAAATTTTAAAAAATACTAATAGAAAAATCTAATGGAGCTCTTTGAATTAACTTCTAACAACTGCCCATTACCTCTTTGAATTAACTCTCCTTCAATAAGACTTGCCAAGTTTATTGAAAGTTGAAACTTTTATGGAGCTCCGAATCCAACGTAAGAGTGCTAGCGTTATTATAAAAGAAAGAAAAACGTGCTAAAGTTTTTAAATGATATTTAAAAAATGAAAAAAAAATCTACTCTTTCTAGGATAAGGAAGAAGAGAATGAAAAGTGAGAAAGGAAACAACTAACAAGGAAAAAAATCCGAAAATGATGATTTCCAATGCAATAACTGCAAAAAAAAAATATTTCAAATTTCAAAGGAAGTTGACAGCAAGCTAAGGATGTTATTAAAGGTATTTTAAGAAACAAAAAAAAGAAGATATCTTTCTTTAAAAATAAAGAAAAGAGATGAGCATACCAGAGAGAGAAAATGGTATTGGCAAGGAAGGGCGTCGGTGGGGCAGCGATTGGCAAAGATAGACAATGGAGCTAGGGTCTGGCTTTGATATTCAGAACTTCAAATCAGCTGCGTGAAAGAAGAAAGAGCAAGAGACAAGAAGATTCGACTGCATAAAAAAAGGAAGAGTAAAAGATAGGGAAAATAGATTCAAACATGTTTTACTATATATTTTTTATTTATTTTAAATTTTTAATATTTAATATATCAATATATATATATAATTTAAATATATTATATTAAAGCAGATGGGTAAACAAGGATGGGTTGGAGAATATCGTTCTCGGACCGTTTACCCGTTTAGCTATTAACGAGTAATCTCCGTTACCCGTTAAACCGTTTAAATCAAAATTTTCTGATCCATTAGAAATAGTACCGATCGGGTAAACGATCAAACAGAAAAAATTATCGTTCCTAAGTACAAGGCACACCTTTATCCTCCTCTTTTCCTCACACTAACTTGAGCATCAAAGAACCTTAGCCAAGTGATAATGCTTATCATCATGCTTGCCTTTTGTCCTTGTAGGAACCTCAACTTGGGTGCAGGATTATTCTTTGCTAGACCAACAATTATCTTTATTCTTAGCCCATCATTGCTATGATGAATAAGGTCTCTCAGTCGAATTCTAATACCATTAAGTAATTCTCTCATGCTTGAGATGCAAAATTGATTTTTGCATACTCTTTACTGCATGATAGCAACCCATTTAAAGTTTGAAAAGAATATTTATTATATTTCTCTTTTGACCATTTGTAATTAAAAATTAACTTATTAATGAGTTGAGCTTGAAATGAATAATTAAATCAAGCGCTGCTTTATATCTAATGGTAAATTGATGAAAGCTTCAAAAATGCATCTTTACAATATTAGAACTTCATTTTGAAAGGGATATTTGAAAGGTGCAATTATGCTAAATTACAATTATGGAGTATTTATCTTCCCCTGTCATGCTTATCTTGATAGGCGCTATTCATTTTCTTTTATAAGCTTCAAGATTTGGATTACTTTTCCAAGTCTTTGGGCTAGATAATTTCACCATAAAGAGCCTAATTAGAGATTTTCATTTTGAATGCATAAAATTTTTTCTTTTATATATTATAATGGGTTTATGGAGCACATGATATTGCCCACTAGGAGTTTCATTTAATAAAATAAATATCCTAGATGATTGCTTCAACTACTATGAAGATGGATGACTAGGCAGCCGAGTTGCTCAAGGATCAAGAATTTCATAAGGACTTGCTTATAAAGATATTTTTTCCCCTCCAAAGTATAGTCTTTTAATGATTAAATAATAATTTAATTTCCTATTTAGCTGAAATATTCTTTTAACTAGAATATATTTGTGAGGCTCAGCCCCTTTGGGTTAACTTAATTTAAAGCTAATGCTTGTTCCATTTGATTAACCTAGACCAACAAAAAGAGAGAGAAACAGAAGACTCTTCCAAGTTTGACTTGGTGAACCAAGTATTAGTCATGTTCTTATGAAAAACAATTGAGAATGAATGTTTGAATAGGCCTAGTCTGAGTCATCCCTATTTCAAAATAGGGGAAGGTTTTTGTCTTCTCCACCAACCGTGTGCCATTGTTTGATCTTTCTTATCTCTTTTTCTTCTACTCTATCTTATTATGCTATGACATAGGGTAGCTGCTATCTGTTATCAATGTTAAAGACTATGCTCCTCTATTTCTTTATTTCCATGGCCAACACCTGCAAAGCTATGCCAATGGACTGAGATGACCATCCAATAGGGAGATGAAGGTTGGTTGACATCAATGATGTTATTTTGCTAATGAGAACTTGCTTGGATCCTAGGGGGTTACAATTTTTCCATGTTTCAATTTTTTTTGCCTTATTTCTATATTGGTTGAGTCACTGCTATTAGTAAGCGGCAAGTTCCCACCATTGATAAGCCTCATCATTGAATTCTCTTCTCTCTCTATCCAAGTAAATGGATGATGGATGGGGGAGGGTCCTCCCATATTTTGAGACAAAGGAGGGGAAATTGTCCCTTGTCCTCTTTCATTTTCTTTTCTTTCTTTATTCTCTCCTTTTCTACCTTCTCTTTGCATAGGGCTAGGACTCAATTTTGAGTTCCTTTCAAGATCCTAATGTTATGTTGAAGATAACTTCAAGGAAAGGGTCTCGACATATCAATCCTTACCTTAGCCTTGCTAAGTTCTATTGAACTCCATCAACGACTTGATAATTTGTACCAATTTACCTATTGTATTGTTGTCTTTGTTTTTACAGGGTAATTTCTTATAACTAATATCCTAATTGATGCAAAGATATTTAGGATTTAGTAAATAAATTTGAGACCTAATTATATGCTAACTAAAGATATTATGAGCAGTAGGTTCTAAAAGAAATATTTAGAGTTAATTTGGATCGTTGTCTATATGAGTGTGTGTCTGTTCAATAAAATATTGATATCAAAAGTATTATAGTTGATTAATATTTAACTTACAGATTTTATGAATGCACATTTTCTAATCACAAATATATATGTTATTCTCTCTATCAAAAATTATACATATATATTACAAAATTGGTTTTGAACATGTATTTTTGGCTATGAATTGACACTACATGAATTATGATCAAATATGTTATGTTATAAATTTTAAATCTCAATTGACTATGTCAAATATCTCCCAATGAGAGTTGTACATTGCTCGATACCCTCCTAGTGAGGGTTGTATGCATTGATTGATACTTTATCAATGAAGGCTATATATTAGTCGATACCATATCAATGGGGTTGGTACATGTGTTGGCTCCTTTTTTATAGAAATTATACCGATCAATACCCAATTGCTAATAAGAATTTGATATTGGTGAAGATTGATTTTGAGCTCATAAACATGGATATATTGGTGAATATGAATTATGATTGATTTGGTTTATTGTTATGTATATAAATTGAATATATGAAAATTATGGATTCTCTTTTCTTTACCATATTAGAATGTAATAACTTAGTCTCATGTATGACATGTTTATTAAGAAATTTTCTTACTAGGTAAATTATCTAGTTAAAGTGATCATCTCTTATAGGATTATTATTCTCATTATTTTTTTCCTTTTTGTATCTAGAATAGTAATGTTATCGGGATATTAATAAGGAGTGTTTAGTTGAGTAAAGATATTTATACCATAATCTAGGATCCATTTTGATTAAATTTAGTATTGGATAGCATTTGCTATTAGTAATGTAATTCAAATTATTAAAAATTTATTCTAGATGTCAAATATTAAATTTTAATTTTATTCTAGTTCTTAGTTATTTGTTGATATCATAAACAATATCTTGTATGCTTATGAGGTTATACTTTATGGGTATAAAGTAATTGCCATATTTCTAGCTCTAAATATTAGGTTAAGGGTGTGACAATTCTATTATTGTAAAAAAATCTACATATAAATTTTTAAGAATTGATTAGAATATATGAGACACAATTTTTGTAGCCATAGTTATTGTTTGGATCATTAATAAGGTGGCTGAAAGTTTACTTTAAGAAAGAAAAATATAGAGAATAGCTATAAGAAGGAAGTGATCCTTGACATTTTGTACTTGGGTCTCAATACTACACTGTTTTTGTAGATAATAAAGACCCCTTAATGTCATTTATGATGAAACATTATTTTAAAACCAAGAGATATGAGATGTTGCATTGTCCTAGTATATAAGTTGATTTCTATATCCAAGCTAAAATACTAGTACATTACTTAGCTAGGATTCTCTAATCAAATTTCCTATAGTTGATCTCTATTTCAAAGGTATCATTTTTAAGGCATCATTTTATAGCATAGGATTGATGGCCTATGAACAACTAAAAGTCACCAATATTATGAAATGAAAAGACTTTGACAAACACATAAGCATTTTTCATGTGATGTTATAAATTGCACTAATAGAATGCAAGTATCTTCACAAAGATAACTATATAAATAAATAATTATCAAATTGTTGGCCCAGATGGCATGGGAAAGAATCCGTGTACGAGCAAATACTAGCAGACCGTAATACGCAGCGGAATAATAAATAAAAATGAGCAAACCACACAATCACAGAAACACCAAGATTTACGTGGAAAATCCTTCAAGATAAAGGGAAAAAAAACCATGGGCAAGCCAGAGAAGAAGATCCACTATAAAATAATAAATATCCAAGTCTCAGAGTCCCTTGCCAGAACTTGAGAAACAATCATAAGAGAATAATAGGGATATAAGGATTACGTCACCAAAAAATATGGTCTCCTGTGTTACCTCCTTATTTTCTTCCCTTCTCTTCTTCTTCTTCTTCTCTTGTTTTTCTTCTGTAGCACCTTCACGTGATTCTTGGAGTGGAAGTCCTCCCACGTAGTCAAGCACCAAGCAGTAGCCCTTCCTTCTCTTCCCCTAGCAATCCACGCTCCTAGAAAAAAAAGAAATACCTGCTACCTGCTTCCCCTCTTTTTCAGACGACTGCTCCTTAAAAAAGAGAAAACCAAAAAAGGAAGGCGACTGCTCCTTTATAAAAGAGAGAGAGAACAAATCCTGGTAGCAAAGAAGTAGCGCTCCCTTTTGCCCTAATGGGCTGAATAAGTGGGCCATGGGCACAACAACCTCCCCCTTCAGCCCATAAGGGAGGCTGTCTCATGCTTCCTTAGTGTGAAATCATGCCGACCAGCTGTCGGCATATCTCTTGCCTTTCTTTTGATAAGGTCTTTGTCAACATGTCTGCCCCATTTTCATCTGTGTGAATTTTCTGAAGTTGTAACTGCTTCTCTTCAAACACATTTCGAATCCAGTGGTATCTCACATCTATATGCTTTAACTTGAAATGAAAAGTTGGGTTCTTGCACAAGTGGATGGCACTCTGGCTGTCACAATGTACCACATAATTTTTCTGTTTCAACCCCAATTCATGTAAGAATTCTTTCATCCGCAGCATCTTCTTACAGACCTCGGTAGCAGCAATATATTCTGCCTATGTGGTAGAGAGAGCTACACACCTTTGCAATTGGATTGCCATGACACAGCTCCCCCTGCAAAAGTAAGTATGAAACATGATGTGGACTTCCTTGTATCAATATCTTTCGCCATATCTGCATCTGTGTAACCAATCAGCACAGCTGGACCACCCCCAAAGCTTAAATAAACTTTGGAGCTTCCTCTGAGATATCTGAAGATCCACTTCACTGCTGCCCAATGCTCTTTCCCTGGATTTGCAAGAAATCTGCTAGCAACACCCACTGCATATGCGATGTCTGGCCTCGTACATACCATCGCGTACATCAAACTTCCGACTGCTGAAGTGTAAGGAACCTTCTTCATTTTCTCCTCCTCATCACTTGAAGGACTTTGCTCTGAGCACAACCTGAAGTGACCTGCAAGAGGAGAACCAACTGGCTTTGCATTGATCATACTGAACCTATCCAATACCTTCTCAATGTACTTTTCCTGTGACAACCATATTTTCTTGATTCTTCTATCACGGAAAATCTGCATACCCAGTATTTGCTTTGCTGGTCCCATATCCTTCATTTCAAATGAATTGCTCAGCTCCTTCTTCAACCTGTCAATCATAGACATATCTTTCCCAAGAATAAGCATGTCATCAACATAAAGTAGGAGTATGACAAAATCCTCACTAAACCATTTGATATACACACAATGATCTGAAGCCATTCTTTTGTATCCATTTTCAGCCATAAATGAATCAAATTTCTTGTACCACTGCCTGCTTCAGCCCATACAAGCTTTTTTTCAATCTGCAGATAAGATTTTCTTTACCTTTGACTTTGAAGCCTTCTGGTTGCTCCATATAGATTTGCTCCTCCAAATCACCATGAAGAAAAGCTGTCTTCACATCTAACTGCTCAACCTCCAAGTCTAGACTAGCAGCAATACCTAAAGCAACACGAATTGAAGACATTTTAACAACAGAAAAAAATCTCACTAGTAGAAAAAACATTTTTAGCGACCGCCACAGGCGGTCGCTAAAAGTTAAAAAGCAGTCGCTAATAGTTTTTAGCGACCGCCACATGCTGGCCGCCAGAAACTCGTCGCTAAAGACTTTTAGCGACCGCCAATGGCGGTCGCTATAGTATTAGCGACCGCTTGAGGACGCTTTGGGGGGGCAGAATTTGACTATTAGCGACCGCCTGAAGACCTTTAGCGACCGCCTAGGCGGTCGCTAATACTACATATTTTTAATTTTTTTTTTTATTTTCTAACTATTAGCGACCGCCTGAGGCCTTTAGCGACCGCCTAGGCGGTCGCTAATACTATATTTTTTTTTTTTTTTTTTTTATTTTCTGACTATTAGCGACCGCCTGAAGGCCTTTAGCGACCGCCTAGGCGGTCGCTAATACCATATATTTTTAATTTTTTTATTTTCTATTTTCTGACTATTGAAGGCCTTTAGCGACCGCCTTGGCGGTCGCTAATACGACTATTAGCGACCGCCTGAAGGCCTTTAGCGACCGCCTAGGCGGTCGCTAATACTATATATTTTTAATTTTTTTATTTTCTATTTTCTGTTCTGACATCCTTTTTAAGCCATTTGCGACCGCCTAGGCGGTCGCTAATACTGAATTTTGTTATTTTTTTAATTCATTTTGTTTTTGGTTATTGGATTTTTTTTGTTTGGGTACCTATACCTGTTTTACAAAATTATATAAACTAAATATTAAAATTAAATTGTACACACACAATAAAAGTATAAGCTAATAAAAAAACAATTTATCTATATTAATAAATCTGCAACGTCTTTAATTTACAATCCAAAAAAAAAATCTAATACAATTTTCAAGAAAAAAACATAAAGAAAACAGTTGTCCCAATGCAGCACCAGTCAATCAACCTGAAAAAAAAATTAAATTTACTAGTCAATAAAATATAAATATAATTAAAGAAGAACAAATTGCAATTATCTTCACAAAGGCATTTCCAAGAAACAAGTTTCAGCATTTTAGAAATTAATAAACTTAAAACATATTCATAAACTCATACCCAATTCTGTTCATTTGAGCCTACTGGATCAAGCATGCCCTCACCAACTGACTCATGTCTCGCCTGGTGACCACTGCCAGCGTCTGGGGCCTACAATATTACAGTATATGATTAACAACAGAAATAAATAATATATATTTTAAAAGTAATTAAATTAAATTTAAATACAGATGTCTTCAATTATGAACCTGAGTATGAATCGGTGGATCTGAATCATCAGCTATAGGGACACCACTCTGAGCTAGTCGATGATGTAGCTCCGCCTTAAATGCCTGCACCTGCTCCTGTACCTGAGCCTGCACCTCGGCCTGCATCGCAACCTGCATCCTTACCCGAAGATCCTCGACACGCGCATCCATCTGCTGGTGAAGAGACTGGATCAGCTCAGCCACCTCGTCAGTTCGCATGCGTGAGCCCTGGGATGACTCCGCTCGCATGATAGTCGAACGTGGTATGCCCGTGCCGTATGTAAGTGTGTATCCGTGCCCATCCTGGCCTATGATGGTGTGGAATATCTCATCCCGCCTAGCAACTACCTGTCGCTCCTCCTCTGGCAGCTCGGCCAATCGAGCCTCAAACTGGGCCTGTGTGCAAGAAAGCAACCAAATTAGAATAGTAAATCAATAAATCTCATAATAGGTTAAAAAAAGTATTGCGTAAAGGTAAATACTTACTACAAGAGCTGCAACCTCAGGATGGTCGAGACTGCGACTCGCCATCCATACAGACATCCGGTCGGTGGGTGCACCCCGCTCACGTAACTGTCGAAGGATAAATCATGTCATCTACATATATGAATACAAACTACGTCAACAATCAAAATACGTATGGTCTAACGTGACAGTTTACCTCGTGCCGGATCTGCGTAACGTGTCGAGTCCCAAGCTTGTGAGTAGGGCCCTGCATCGAGCGATTTTGAGAATTTCGCTCTGCCTCTTCCTGCATTCATTTTGGGTCGTGTTTATAAGTTTACACCGAATGTTTCATATGAATTTAACAAAAAATAGGTTGAACTACTCACCCTTGCCTTCTCACTCGACCAGTACCGGACCAACTCAGGCCACTGTGCGGGGAGAATGCCCCTTGGGACTCGCTGAAGAAGGTCTGGGTCGTCCACATTCTTCTCCCAATGCTCTTTCTTTACCTTGTTCTTGTGGTCTTTCCATAACTTTCGACACTTTGCCAAGCAAACTGGACGAAAATCATCAGGACATGACCTCAAATTGTCCTGCGTAGGACAAGAAATTTTAGTAGTCAAGGTGTACTAAATTGACACATCGTATAATAACGTTGAAGCTAAGATAGAACTCAGCGGCTTACCTTAACCTCCCCCCAGAGTCGATCTATCGTATCCTGAGGAAAAGCAGTCCAATCAAGCATAGTCAGGGAAATCTATGTGGGTCTCGAACCATATGCCCCAACTGGCTGATAAACGGGCGAGCCCCTTCTCCAACTGGATGAAATGTGTCGTCAAATTGCACATCATAACGGGTACCAGCATTCCATGAAGGAATCCCTCTAGCTGGGCCCCTACCCCTACTGGAAGATGAACTCGTCGTAGTAGAAGCTATAAACAATAAACTTATTAGTTAAATAAAACTAAAATTATTTTATATAATTGTTAAACATAAAAATAAAATTATACCAGTATGTGTGGAGGTCGATGCACCAACTGTAGATGGAGAAGGCCCTGCTGGCATGGACTGGGAGATCTAAATCGTGCCGGTGCAGGTGTCTGTGGATCATGGTCCGTAGGCATCCGTCGACTAGGGTCCCTCGTCGGCGAACGAGCCTGGCTATGATGTAAAAACTCGTCCATCGTGTGTGGACGCTCTCTCCTCTTACGTCCGGACATATCTTTTTAACGTATCATAAGATAAATAAATTGCAAGTAATAACTAAAACCATTCGTAAACAAAAAGTCAAACATATTCTTAAGCAAAATTGAGAAGAAAAAAGGAGAACAGTTCACTGGTCATGCAAGTCGATAGTATCTCCTTCAACGGTCTCTCTAACCCAGTTGACATCCTCATCACGTTGAAATATTACATTTTGGTCAAGAACTTGCTGAGCAAATGCATCAATATCTGGCTCATTATCTTCAATTTGATACACCCCCCTCCTTGACATTTTAACTGCAACTTGCCAGTTAGGATCCATGGGATCCATAACATAGTAAACTTGCTCAGCTTGCCTGGCCAATATGTAGGGTTCATTACTTACTCGCTCATCTCGATATAACAAATTGTTGAAATTTACCAACGTAAATTGATACTTGTCAACTTTAGTCCCACGGATTGGATCGACCCAGTCACACTTGAATAACAAAAATTTTAATCCGTGACTGTATATAACTTCAATGATATCTTTCAACTGGCCATAATAATAACCTGCATCGACAGAAGGACACCCTAGACCACTATTAGTGGTATAATATCAGACATGGATTTAAAATGCAGAAACAACACTGTATGCAGTAACAAAACATGATTGACATGAAAACCATAACCTTCATTTTTAGATGAGGACCTTAAAGTTTTCAAGAAACAGGTAGTGAAAAAAAATGTTGATACATGGTATAGGATCAGAACCTCAGCATTATGCTTTATGTTTGATCCATCCAGGCCTAGCAGCTAATGCAAGAGATGGAATAAAATTCCAAAACAGATGTGGCATTATTGGGAGAAAATCATAGCTACAAAGCACCACGCTAAACTGCATATTATTTATGCATGCAAAGTTACCTAACAGTATATCTTGCCACTTCAAGACAAATGCCTACTGGCACAACAAAAGTAGGCTAAAAGGAAACTTAAACAAGGTGGTAAATGTTGGTTGTCAAGCCTGCCAGCATACAGCTAATAACCTGCCTGGGCCATACTTCTTGACCTTTTTACATGTGTTTGACCTCTTACATAGTTCTTTAACCTCTTCATGTTGAAAATAATACTCCCCAACCTGTTCATGCCTCTCATATAAGTTCCCAATCTACCATGGAAGACTTCAACAAGTTAGCAACTGTTAAGTATCAATCCCCAAGCCTGATATAAGGCTGGCAAAACACAGAGAAAGACAGGATCTAAGGCTAAGAACAAATCTACCATGTTAACATTGCTAAAATGCTAGATGAAAGAAGGGAAACCAAAGCTGTTTAGTGATGAACTTACTTCAATTAAAAATCCTACTCCTTGACAAGTAAGAGAAGGAATTCTCAATCACACTCAAATGGAAGCAACCGCACTTAAATGGAAACACAGTACTTAATATATTCGCTTGTAAGAGACGTTTGGAAACATGGAAAGATACGGTGTGCATACTTCAATAGCAAGATCAGTTTTGAAAATAGCATCTAAAGAATTTAGGAACAGAACAGCAGCCATGCAGCAACTGGATAGCTTTATATTAGTCCATTTTAGGGGACTGTCAAACTTTAGGTGCTCCAACCACGTAATCTATGAAATGCAAGATGGCATGATCTGCGTACAATTATCTATTTATGTAGGGAATTGCTAACTCGAATGGTGAAGCAATACACTGTAGATACTTATCGTTAAGGACAAAGGCAACAAAAATGTGGAGCAATCACCTTCCAATGAAAATCTGAAGCAAAATAAAACAACAGGCAATATGGAAACCCTATCATATAAGGCCCTCACAACTTTTCATTCAGCAATATGATAATTACGAGAGGCAAATGCCTCAAGGGCCTTTGAAAGCAACCAGGTGGTGATTGTATGAATGGCATGGCGCCTCCTCCACCTCCCTTTCCCCATTTATTGCAGATATTGATAGACCAAACCTTTCTCATTGGTGAAGTTCCAGATGGCACCCTTCATTTCCTCATTTTTAATGCAGGCTTTCTGTTTGGGACGTTTCTCCAAGTTTGTTTTCATTTGCAGACTCTTGAACTTTGCTTCAGCATGTCCTAGCTGCACTCCAAGTTCCAGTAATATACGCCAGTTTGGATTATCTCTTTTTAGGTAATGTTTGAATGAGATAACTAAGATGGGGATGTATCTTATAGATTCTTTTTTATTCTCTCTCTCTCTCTCTCTCTCTCTCTCTCTCTCTCTCTCTCTCTCTCTCTCAAGGGGGGAAGGGTGTGGGGGGAAGAAGTCTCCCTTAATATCACTAAGTTCCGAAACCCTGGTAAGGCAGAATCTGGAATCAGGTACAACCACCACAAGACTTGAACAGCCAGGTTATTGGCACTACTAGGTTTTGATTCTTTACTCTTTACCTCATGATTTGCACCTCAAAGATGAATGTAGATAAAGAGATCCATGTGTAAAGTGTTGCAAATTTTTCATTTTTGTTCAGACTCTATCCAGTTCTAGTGGAATTTTGGAGATTTGCTTCGGTGTTTCTTGTGCTTATTATGTGAACAATGAGCTCTTCCTACTCATCATGTCGGACCCTAGTTTCCATTATAAAATTTATAGTGCCTATAGTTTCTCTGAGCAGTCAAAAGGACCTTTCCTGCATAGTGAAAGGACCAGATAGAGGCCACATATATAAGACATGCATTAAAAAAAGGACAACAACATGAATCCATATTCAGACAAAAGACAGCAACTAACATGATTAACATCAAATTTGGGCAGCCTGGAGTGCGGAAATTAGGCTCCTTTGAGCAACAATAAACTTCATGAGAACAACTATATTTTGGGGTTATTTTGGTTAATTTAGCATTAAAAACCTCAAGAAATAAAAAAGCTGGCCGGCTAGCATGGGTTGTGGACTGGGCTAGGAGTCTAGATTTTGTGGACTCAGAAAATGTTTTACACATTCATGATTAAGCAGTTACTATCATATGGAACGTACCAATCAATAGCTTCTTGGTTCTGGGAAATCATTAGAACATTATGACATATGCTAATTATGTGGATATTTACCAGGTAATAATAGCAACCAGTATATCATGCCTGCTTGTGGACTTAATAGGCTTCCTTGGTATGGTAGATTGCCTATGGCTTTAATGTTTACAGATCTGTTGATTTATAGGAGAAGCCGGTATTTTCCTACTGACCAAAATGGTGAGAACTGAAGTCTTATCGCATTGTCAATTGATTACTGATACTAAAATCAAAAACTAATTAATCTGAAAACAAAATTTCTTTCGGGTATTGAAAAACAGCCTGAATTCCAGCACTCTCAGTACAGTAAACTACCAAAATCTTGCTATCTGAGGCAACGCAGCAGAATGCTTAAAAGAAAATGTGGAAATATAAGAACTAACCTCGGCCCACAACAAGTTGCAAGGGATGAAACCCTAGAATTACTCCAGCTCACTAATGATCCCTTGCACAATCTTCTCAGCAACAAAAGAAAACACGCAAATTTCAGCATAAACAACCCTCCAAAAACCAAACACTCGAACAAAAAGAGATAAACGAGATCCACCTTTCGAAAGTCCCGGGACTGGGCCGAGTCGAAGATCTGCCACACCTTGTCGAAATCCTGCCAGATCAATAGATCACGACTGAGTTAAATCATTGTTCCGGCGTTCGGGGGCTAACAAAATCTTCAGCGGAGAGGAGCAAAACAAACAAAATCTTCAGGGGAAAAGGGAGGCCCTCGAAAAACACTAACAAAATCTTCTAAAAGGAGAGCAATAAAACCATAACAGGGAAAGGGAGCTTACCCAGATTTGTTTTTGCTTCTATGCGTGGAGTTTTAAAGGTGGCGGGGGAGGGTTCCGGCGTCCGGGGGTTGACGGCGGAGAGGAGCTCGCGGGGGTCGACGGAGCTCGCGGGGGTTGCAGCGTGGGAGCGAAGGTTTGAGGAAGAAGATTAGGGCATCGACGGAATCCAGACGATTTAAAACAGTGGACAATCCCGATTTATTTTGACTTTTCGCGACTACCTTTAGCGACCGCCTCAAGCGTCGCTAAAGATGGCTTCTGCGACCGCCCCTGGGCGGTCGCTCGATTTTTTCTGCACCAAAACCCCAGCCTCTAGTAGTGTCTCTTCAAAGTCAATACCTTTCTTTTGACCAAAGCCTTTCACAACCAATCTGGCCTTGTACTTTGGTTGAGAACAATGCTGTTGAGTCTTTAACCTGAAAACCCACTTGTTCTTTAAATCCTTCCTTCCTCTGGTAGTTCCACTAAATCATATGTGTGGTTCTTCTGTAAGGCATCCATTTCTTCCAGCATACCTACTAACTACTCCTTTTTCTGCTCACTTTCAACAGCCTCCTGGTAACATTCTGGTTCACCTGCATCAGTAAGCATTATATATTCATCTGTAAAATACCTTTTGGAAGGTTGACATTGTCTGATAGATCTTCTCAGCTGAGGCTCTGTAGGAGGTTGCTCCTGATCTCCTTCCTGCTCAACATGTCCTACAGGTGAGTTAATATCTGCTCCTACACTATTTTCTTGCACATCTCCCCTATCACCCTGATTTACTAGAGGAGTAACTGGATCACCGTCTGTTAATCCTCCTGCAGAAGACTTGACTGATACCTCCTTCTTTAAGTCTTGAAGGGTTTGATCTTCAAAAAATACCACATCTCTGCTTCTGAATACCTTCTGCTTTTTGGATCCCAAAGTCTATAACCAAACTCATCATGTGAGTAACCAAGCAAAGCACATTCTTTTGTCTTACCATCCAGCTTGGACCTCTCAATGTCTGGAACATATGCAAATGCACGACAACCAAACACTCTCAAGTGCTTATAAGAGACATCTTTTCCTGACCATACACGCTCTGCAACATCACCATCTAGAGCTGTACATGGTGACAAGTTTATTACATCAACCGCTGTCTTCAATGCCTCATCCCAAAATCTTTTAGGTAACTTGGACTGTGAAAGCATACATCTGATCTTTTCCATGATGGTGCGGTTCATTCTCTCTGCAATTGCATTATGCTGAGGAGTACCAGGAACTGTCATCTCATGTTGAATGCCATGTGATCTGCAATAATTATCAAATAACCCTGTGTACTCACCACCATTATCTGACCTTATACATTTCAGTTTCTTTCCTATCTCTCTTTCAACTCTGGCATGAAACTCTTTGAAGACATTAATAACCTGATCTTTGGTCTTCAAACCATAGACCCAAACTTTTCTGGAAAAATCATCTATAAAAGTGACAAAATAAAGTGCACCACTGATACCTGGAACATTAACTGATCCACTAGGAGTTTTTGTCCTCAAAGGACCACAAACATCTGTATAGATACGATCCAAAATACGCATTTTTCTAGATAAAGCAGGACTAGCAAAAGAAACTCTATGTTGCTTGCCAACCAAACAATCAACACATGGGTTCAGATGTACACCTTTGAAGTCTGGTAGAACTTCTCCCTTGGAAAGAACTTGCAGCCCCTTCTCACTCATATATCCCAGTCGTTTATGCCATAACTCCATACTGAAGTCGTTCTCTGTAACATTCAACTATTCACCATAAGCTTTATCCTGCAACCTGTATAAAGTGTGACATTTCTTCCCACTGGCTACAACAAGTGAACCTTTACTGAGCTTCCATTGCCCTTTATAAAATCTGCTATCAAAGTCTTCATCATCAAGTCTTTCAACTGAGATTAAATTTAGCCTCAAGTCAGCTACATACCTTACATCCTTGAACACCAACTTACAGCCAAGATTGGTCTTCATGTGTATGTCACCCATGCCAATGATGTCTGCTGTGCCTTGATTTTCCATCTTGACAAAACTAAAATTTCTAGTCTTATATGCAGAAAAAAAACTCCCTCCGTGGTGTAGCATGATAAGAAGCACCTGTGTTAATCACCCACTCATGATTCTGACACTCACATGAGAAGATACCATCAGAAGTAGACAAAATCAAATAATCATCACTCTGCACAGTAGCTGTGATATTCTCCTTTGACTCTGTATCCTCACTTCTTTTCCTTTTTCTTACTCTTCTTAGGCTTCTTACACTGATTCTTGTAGTGCCCTTTCTCACCACAGTTATAGCAAGTAATATCTTTTCTTGACCTTGATTTGCTTCTACCCTTGTATGAATTGTCTCTATTTCTAGACTTTGACCGTCCTCTATTCTCTGAGACAAATGCCTGTGAATCAATCTGAGAAGTTGCTGAATTCTTTCTTCTTAACTCCTCATTCAACAAACTGCCTGTTACTTGACTCATGGTGATAACACCGTCTGGTGCAGAATTACTGAGGGAAACTACCAATGTCTCCCAACTTTCTGGCAATGAACTGAGAAGTAACAATGCCTGCAACTCATCATCAAGAGACATTTTCATAGAGGATAACTGGTTATTAATACTCTGCATTTCATTCAAATGCTCAGCAATAGAAGCACCCTCTTTATATTTAGATTCACTAGTTTTCTGATCAAGAAAGCCTTGTTGCCAGCTGTTTTCTCTCATATAGACTTTTTAACTTTTTCCAAAGAGAGTTTGCAGAAGTCTCAGTGGAAACATGGTGAAAGACACTATCATCCAACCATTGCCGAATAAAACCGACTGCTTTCCGATCTAACATGATCAAAGCATCGTCTGTCACTGTAACGGGCTTTGCTTTGACCCCTTCTAAAGGTCCATATAGATCCTTGCAATATAAGAGGTCCTCCATCCTTGGTTTCCATATCATCCAATTGTTTCCATTCAGACTGATCATGCGGGAAACATTACCGGCCTCCATGCTTGCACACAAAAAAATTCACAGGCTCTGATACCAGTTGATGGGAAAGAATCTGTGTACGAGCAAATACTAGCAGACCATAATATAGGGGAATAATAAATAAAAATGAGCAAACCACACAATCACAGAAATACAAGATTTACGTGGAAAATCTCTTCAAGATAAAGGAAAAAAAACCATGGGCAAGCTAGAGAAGAAGATCCACTATAAAATAATAAATATCCAAGTCTCAAAGTCCCTTGCCAGAACTTGAGAAACAATCACAAGAGAATAATAGGGATATAAGGATTACGTCACCGAAAAATACGGTCTCCTGCGTTACCTCCTTATTTTCTTCCTTCTCTTCTTCTTCTTCTCTTGTTTTTCTTCTGCAGCACCTTCACATGATTCTTGGAGTGGAAGTCCTTCCACGTAGTCAAGCACCAAGCAGCAGCCCTTCCTTTTCTTCCCCTAGCAATCCATGCTCCTAGAAAAAAAGAAATACCTGCTACCTGCTTCCTCTCTTTTTCAGACGACTGCTCCTTAAAAAAGAGAAAACCAAAAAAGGAAGGCAGCTGCTCCTTTTATAAAAGAGAGAGAACAAATCCTGGTAGAAAAAGGAGTAGCGCTCCCTTTTGCCCTAATGGGCTGAATAAGTGGGCCATGGGCCCAACAATGGCAACCTAAGAGGGGGGGTGAATTAGGTTCCTTAAAAATTTAACATTTTAAAACTTAAAACCAAATTTCACAAAGATTAAGTGTGCTAGTGAAGTGATGCAATAATTTAAAGCACAATAAGAGAGACAGATAGAGACAAAAGCATGACAAG
Organism: Calamus simplicifolius; assembly: GCA_900491605.1. Taxonomy (NCBI): domain Eukaryota; kingdom Viridiplantae; phylum Streptophyta; class Magnoliopsida; order Arecales; family Arecaceae; genus Calamus; species Calamus simplicifolius. The sequence continues at coordinate 55,296 of UESW01001685.1, read as the reverse complement.
CACAAGAAATTTATAGTGGTTCGATGTATCCCACACCTACGTCCACTCCCAAGCAACTCTTGGGTCCATACTATAATCCACTGATTACAGTTGAGTTATTTTACAAGCTCACAACTCCAACTTGTTGTTTTACATGGGGTCATAACGAACCCAGCCGGTTTTCACGGGTTCACCAGCACAAAACCCAAACTCAAGTTAAACTAGCTTGTTCCCGAGGTAAACTACCTCAACTAATTCAATCCCCCTGATTGAATTAGTAAACACCAAATCAATTTAATGTTTACAATAATGGAAAGCTCCTTAAATGAGCAAATAAGTAATATAAGTAAACAAGATTAGAAAAGCCTGATTGAAGCGATATGGATTTGAGCTTTTCTTCTTTTCTTCTTTTCCTTTCTTCTTCTAAATGAGCTAACTGGATTTGAACTCTGAATCTTGAATGAGGCTCGTTGAAGAAAAGTTGAAGATTTAGGGCTCTAGCTCTTCTTCTTCAAATCGGATGAAATCCTTCGGATTTTGATCTTTGAAGGTATTGGATTTCTCTTCTATCTCTCAATAACAATTAGCTTTAAACACTGGAATTTTTCCTCTTGAAAACTAGATGATTTCTCTTTTTCCATTTCCGGTTTTTTTTCTCTATTTTTTCCTCTTTTTTTCTGCTCTTATCGTTCTACTTTTCAAATGGACGAATCCTCTTTTTATAGAGTCTTAATCTGAGATTAGGTGAGAAATAGCCGTTACAAAGTACCTTGGATCCTTCCTTACGCAAAGAAATGTATCTGTTGAGAGTTAGGTAAGAAATATATCCGTTAGAGTCCGATCTGGCACTTTTGAAAATCATCCTTGGCAGGTTGGAGTCGGCTCCAACTTTTCATGTGTCGGCTCTAGATCATGTTTCCATATATAGCAAAAATTGATTTGATGTAGAGTCGGCTCCGACTTTGCAAAGTGTAGACTCCCCGCTAGCTGGAGTCGGCTCCCGATTTCTGATGTGTCGACTCCAAGAATTGCTCTGAAAAACATAGTCTCAGTAACTCAGGTTAGAGTCAGCTCCCGAAATCCATGTGTCGGCTCCGGCTTCTGAAGCAGAAAATAATTTCTCTGTATCTCAGGTTGGAGTCAGCTCCACCTTTTCATGTGTCGGCTCCGAAACCTTAAGTGTCGACTCCGAAACTCTAGGTGTCGACTTTGAACCGTGCCGAAAAAATACAACTGCTCTGATACACTCTGGAGTCGGCTCTAATGGTTCTAGGTGTCGCCTTCAAGTTATGAACTTAAATAAATTCCATTGAAACTTGGTTCAAAACTGATTTCTAAGTGTCATTTGGATAAATAACCAATCTTAATTCCTGAAACACTTATCAAATTTATCAGAAACACAATGAATATACTCATGGCTTTTGTTAATCATCAAAATCAATAATTGGGTAAATAATTTCTCAATAATTTTTCAACACAAATAATTCTAGCACTTATATAATTGGATCTACTCATACTTAATAATTTCTTGATACAATATGTTCCTTCTAGTAGCTGTGCCACTAAAGACTCGATTTAAGCCTTCTCCTTTTTTTCAAATAACCAACTATTCTCAATCCAATTAAACTCTAGTTGCTCAAAAACTCTGTTTCATCTTGAATTGATTGATTACAACTATAATTGCATTTAATTAACATCATTAATTTTTCTACAAATTTGAACTCAAGTGTCCTTTAGTTGAAATTCATGCACCAAAATTGATCCTTATAAACCTTAATTGAACTTCGGCTTGTCATCTAGCCCATTCAACTCAATAATTAAAATACCAAATGGATAGTCAATTGAACCCATTATATGAATTACATAAAATTCCATTGATTTTGACCCCAGTTCTGCTTTCTCACCTAATTCATCCCATTCCACTTCATGTAAAAATAAATTAACCTTTCTCATCCTAAATCCAACTGCAATTGACCATTTGTATGCTCAATGCAAAAAAAAAAAAAAAAATTCTTATATTTTTTCTTGAAATTCTTGAACTGATTAGCCAATTCTTTTGGTTTGGCCAGGTTCAAAAACCTGACACTAATTTTTCTTCAATTAACTCTCCTTTTCACTTGCCCCATATGCCAATTGATGTCCCATGGGCCTAACTAAACTTGATCATGATCGATTTGATCAAATTTTTATACTTGGTAGTTGATTGGATTTGAACCATTTAAATCTAAATTAAATTTTGTTATGTTCGGATCTTATCAAATGTGCTTTGGTTGGGCTCAATCAATAAACATCCTTCTAGCCAAAGTATTCTATATTCAATTTTATAATTTTTGGACTTCTGTACTCTGATCAATTATTGCTACTCTAAAATAAGCAAAAGAATCTTTTAAAATATCAAAAAATTGGAAAAAGATTATGTATCACCTAAATCTAAAATTTGTTGGTTTTGATCTCCCTCTAAAACCAAATTAGAGGGAAGAGTTTCTAGCCTTCAAATCTATAAGAGAGCATCCAAATCTTGAATTTTGAATTTGAACCTAAAATTTAATCTTGATGATTATGTAGTTTGCCTTCTCTATTTTCTTTATTTTTCTTTCTTATTTTATATTTTAAAATAAAAAATATTTTTTTAAAAAAATTGCATCTAGATGAGAGTTGAAGTGCAAGACCAATTAACCTATCTCACTAGAGGTTCTTGGTTTCTAGTATCTTAGATCTAAGCAAACTAATTTGTAATTAGGCTTACATTCTCAATTTCTAGCACCAGCATGCCCTGTGCCAATCTAATAGATGGTAGTATTTTGGGAGCAATCTATAAATATTGTTTCTACTATTTTGGTTCTGTTCTCATTTTTTGGTACTTTAACATTGGCTAAACCCTTTCACATATTAAGATGATTCAAATTAAGTTTTCTATTTTTCCACATCTCATAGGAAGTGAGCTTAGAGCCCTTAAATTTAGAATACAGTATGTTAATAAAAGAGTTTTCCCTACAAATTATTAGTGATAGAGTCAAATTAAGTTGGTGCTAAGCTAGCATCTCATTAAGAGGGTATGTTGTTCTCAGCCCACATTACTAGCACTTATGATAGCTTGACCGTGTCAAAGGAGCATGACCAACAAAATTCTTGACCATTCCATATAGTAGAATGACCAATAAAATTCTTGACCATTTCATTTAGTAGAATTACAGATGAGGCCAAATATCAACCACGCCCACACATGTTACTAGCCGAAAGGTGTGGTCCATGGCAAGTGAAGTACTCCCATTCGCTAATTAATCTCATTACTAAATATTGAAAACTTTCCTTTGAATGGTTAGAAGAAGGAGCAAGAATGAGATTATACAATTGCAACAAACCATTTGCCTATCTACAAAAAAAATATATAGACAATTTTTTTAGAAGTAATATTAAAAAGTTTACATGGGTCGGCACACAAGTCGACATGGCCCATATGCTAGGCATGGCATGGTTCAATCAACCACAGCCTAGGCCTGTGGGCTGTGCTAGGCCAACCCTTCCACACTGTTAAGCTATGTCAACATAACCCATGTCCTGCAGTGGACTGTGCCAACACGATATGGCATGGTGATTCATGGGCCAATCATTATAATGGGCCAAGATGTGCCAAACCAGCTTGTTTGACATCTCTATATTTGGTGAACATATTTGGCTATTGCATTATTTGAAGATGAGATCATTTATTAGCCAAGTGATGATTTCTTGCATGATTTTAGAAGGACTCAAAAAAATAAGTCCAACAAAATACCATCCCTTAGGTTCTTGGCAACTTCTTGCAAGTAATTTTTATAAAATAAAATTTTGAGCAATATCTGAAATTTAAACTTGGGATGTCTCAAAAGGCTTTATAAAGCGAATTTTGATGGAGCTGTTTTTACATGGATGAAATAGCTAATGTCAAAATAACTACTAAAAGTCATAAAGTGGAGTATATAGTAAAAGAATATATCAAAGCACTAAATGCAGCATAATGGTTTTGTTTTGCACAGCATTTTAGTATTTTTGGATTTTATGTTAGTAAAAGAGTCTATGAAAAATTACTTCTACAATAGGAAATGATGAAATTGATTGTTCGAATGTGGGAGTAACAAAAGCAATCATTCACTACAACAATTCTTTTATATAACAATGCTAAAAAAAGATCTTTTTCGATGCTTATTAGCATCAGAAAAAAAACATTTCGACACTTTTAAAAGCATCGGTAAAGTAGGAGTGAAGAAAAATTTAGGCAAATATTCCTATGCTAAAAACATGGCACGTGAGAAACTTCCCGATGCTAAAAATGAAAAAATTTCGACGTTGTGGCATAGGAGAAACTAGCCAACGCTTTTAAGCGCCGGGAACAGAAAAAGACAAGACAAGATCTTTTTTAAGTTTCATGGGATAGTACTTCCAAAGACGGTTAACAACCTACATATGGTTTTGAGGTTATTACATAGGCTTATAAAATTCCCTCCCAAGTACTGGTATTACCCAGAAGGAAAGCCAAATAAAGGACTTTGTATTCAGGTGAACTTAATCTTCAGGCATAAACGACACACTGACACAAGCACAGCTTAAGCATCTAGGGCTCAAACACTTCATTACTTTCATCCTGAAATTAAAATTTTAAGTATCAGTTGTATCGATCATGGTGCCTGCATAGAATGAAAAAATTTAACATTTAGATAGGTAAGTTTAACAAAGGGTTATAGGCCAACATTGTTATGCCTTAACACTATCAAACAACAAAAGGCAATAAAGAGTAAGGTGATTCCAAAGACCATCTACTATATATGTCCAAATAAAAACTACAATAATAATAAAACTGCTCTCACAGGTACATTATTTTGCATGCAATATTATAACTCAAAATTTATTGCCTTTCAATATGACTTTCATTTCGATTCATGATTTAGGGAACAATGCATTTCAGCATCAAACATTCTCTCTTTAAAATCTTACCCAAGAATCAAGCAACATTGGAGGAACAAATAGGGATGGCAATTGATCAACGATCGAATTTCCAGTTTTAACGGCTATCATCAGTTCCCGTTAGCTTTATATAATGACTCAACGACTCTTGCTCTGCCTTCTTTCACACGTCTCTTGCTCTTCCTCTTTCACGCAGCCGATTTGAAGTTCTGAAGTTTGAACCTACTCCATCGTCTCCAATCGCTGATTTGAACTTTGAAGTTTTGAATATACTCCACTTAACTATTATAAAAAACAACTGGCCTAGAAAAACTAAGTTGAGGCTCCTTAGCACTGAGCTCAACAAACTCAGTTGAACCTCTATATATATCCAGGTAAGCTTACTTGTCTTCTTTCTTTCTACGACAAACTTTTGGAGTTACCATAAGCTTTTCCAAAATGGTGTACAACTGGTCCATGTTCATTAAGGTCTTGCCCTCCTCTTCTTGGACCATTATTCAACACATGGGTTCCTTGGACAATATTGCAAGTGCCCAAATTGACCAACCGATCCTCAAATCACTTCCTCCGCAGTTAGTGCATTGTCTCAATTTGTAGCAGAGGGAGGCACCAGGCTGGCCATCACATTGGTGCATCACAGATGCACATGTATTTTAATTTGTGATAACATTGTCTTTGAAGACCATGCACAGCTTATTTAATTGCAGCTGGTTCATGCGATTATCATAACCTGATACCATGCAACGAGAACCACAACAAGACCCAACACCCTAATATGTTCAAGTTTAGCTAACTTTGCCTGTTGTATCTCTTTTAACTTCCACAAACACTATAATCAATTCACTAACAATTAACCAAACAACAGCACAAGTATTCAAACCAGAGAATTTCCTCTGCTCCAAAATATTTATAGATTACTAGTTTGTAATGTCATGTCTTACCCCTCTCCAAATTGTATTTTTGTTACAGAGCCCCGTGAATATATTTTTTGTTCATCAGTTCCATAGATCAAAGGTACATCATTTGCTGACTTTAAATAATTAGTTCATAAGGACATCGATTTTAGATAGGAGGATGCTGACCTTGATCTTGTGCAGTACTGATGATGCTAAAGTTTGCCCATTAAGAATCTTAAAGTTCCAAATCAAAAAGGAAATAGATTGAAACACAACATTCAATGTCTAGTAGTAGTATATTCCACACCATAAGTACAAGCTCATTGTATTTTTTTATGCTTACTAGAGTGAGAAAATTTACAAATATCTTATCAAGGTAATTCCAATTTGAGAGAGGACTAACATAAACAAACTACAGAAAATTTGTTTTTGTTGGTGGGATTGAATGGTAGCCCCAAGAAAGTCTCTCCTGATGCTAATTTTTGTTTGGACAACCTAGGATGGTTGAGGCTCAATTACTGAATGTTAACCTGATAGGCAGGCATACTTTGGCCTAGAGTGGAGCTAGCAGTTCTTTCCTTGCGAACTGGATTGATGATACTCTGATGATAAAAGTTACTATTCAATTTTTGTTTAGTACAATTTTGAGGGCTTCATTAGTCACAGTCCTAACTAGATACAATTTGCACCACACAACCAACAAAAAATGATAGGAAATAAGAACAATTTAAATCACTGTGATATGTCCTACCAAGTAGATGGTCATAACAATTACCCAGAAAAAAAAATCATTGCTTTTCAAAGGGATTTCAGATGCAAGCTCACCGTTTGGCTTTCATCATGACCACTCGCATCATCATCATTGCATATCTCATCATCTTCACCTTTGCCTATAATCAAAAACTGAGAATGTTATCTATACCTTTGGCCCCACCATACACTCCAAGTTTGTTCAGGAGGAGACCTTTGGCCTCACCATCATCAAACTATGTAGATGTTTGATGATATAGAGGATCCACAGTAAACACCACTAGAATATACATGTGACATCAATGAAAATTTACTATTAAAAGCTTAGCAATGAATTTCTGAAAAAAATGACAAGGCATGCAATATTACCATCAAACTTCTTTACATTAAGAGCCTCATATAAAGATTCCAAAGTTGATAAAGGTGATACCTGCATGCACTAAAATACAGTGAGACAAGATAATATATAAACACAAAAATAAAATAAATTATTTTAAAATTAAAATATGTACAAATTTATATTAAACGTGTATAATGCAATCATAACAAACAAAAAAATCACATTGCATGCATTCTTCACATCCAAATGAAAATTCCAAATATAAATTTTATTACAATCTACTATAAGAAAGTTTGTTACAATTTAAAGTTTAACAAAATTTAAAAATACATGAAATAGAAGATATAAAATAAAAAAAGCTAAGGTCAATGATCTGCAGAAGGAAGGTCATCATCCTATTCGCGAGGATCTGATGCTCCAGGAGCCTCTAAGAAAAATTAAAAATGTTTAATTTGCAAAACTATCAATGACAATATATTAGACAAATAATTGATTTAATATAAAAAGCTATTACTGTATCAGATAAACAACCGAACATCCTGCACATATTTCATCATCATATGTGTTCAACATTTAGTTGTTGGAAATTGTGTCCTAAAGCCTATCAACTTACATGTAGATGATTGTGCAAGTTGTAAATATATATAATTATTAATTAATAAAATATTTATTTGACAGTTCATCACTTCGCATCTTTTCTGAAATAAATTTCTTTGTGAAGGAGTCCTTAGAACCATAATCTATTCAATAAAGAGAGGGTTTATTGAGTGGTTCTTAAAATAACCGTGATCAATTGATATATAGTTATAGGACAACTATGTATCAAGTATAGGTCGTTGTATGTCATATGGGTTGGTTGTCCTCTTTACCCAGGAGAATGGTGACACTGGTATGACATGCAGGCGAGGTGTATGACATCTCACTAAACGTGACCAATCTATGAACACTCTTCTGCTAAGAAGTGTTTGTGAAGGGATATGGATATAAGCGTTCCTCGAATCTGAGATCACCATGGTAGCTAAGCAACCTACTATACTTTGGTGCCAGATTACCTAAATTTTTAATCTAATGGCAGAAGGTTTTTGGGTGCAGTAAAGTACTTGTGGAGCAGTAAGTGGATTAAGATAGATTGACCCCGCCAAATAGTTTGGAGTAAATGTCTCACTATATTTCAATTTAGCAAAACCTTGGCCAGGGTAGTCCTTGTGAGGAGTCACAGGACTTGTGAAGATTGAGACACTTTATGGATGATCTGATTACGGGTTGATAGTTAGACTTAAGTCATCTTGATCATTGAGGGTCAAAGGGATGAATTATATGGTAACCATATGCCAAAGGTTCTTAATTGTTGCCCTATAACCTTTGGCCTATCCGGACGTCAGATGTCATTGCTAGATGCCGACTTCAATTAGTATTGAAAGTATTCCAGTGCTACCGGCTTAGTGTTTGAACCTATGGGGTTACACATCATAAGGGATTCTACCTGACTGAATGATTGAGAAACTAAATGTTAGTAAATTAATTGAAGAATTAAATTGGCAATACGATTACTGGCTAGCTCAATTTGATTGAGCTATGAATATCTGGGTCAAATCAAATAGGATTTGGTATGGGCTCAAATTTAGGTAAGCCTAATGTTAACATCCTTACTCATTTAAATTCGAATTATGAATTTGAATTTCAAACTAATTTTAATTTCAAGTTTGAAAATTGAATTTTGAATTCAAAATTTTAAGTTTGAATTTAAAATGGATGTTAATGACCTCTCCCTAATTACCCCTCATTCCTTAACTTCTAACCTTTTTGGTTTTTAACTGAAAAAGAAGATGAAGAGTTTCTTCCTTAATTTCTAACCTTTTCAGTTTTTAATTGAAAAATGAGATGAAGAGTTTTTCCTTAACTTCTAATCTTTTCAATTTTTAACTGAAAAAGAAGATGAAGGGTTCTTCCTTATCTTTTAAGAAACTTTGAAAAAAAATGACTGGGAGATGAAAATTTTTTAGGATGAAAGAAATTCTGGCTATAAAGCTTGAGGTAAAATGATCAGGACCAGAACCTCGGTGTGGATCACCTGTAAAGGCCATACACCTTTGTGTGGCTTGCAGAAGTTGTTCCTACCATCGCCTTCTACAGCTGCGTGAGTTATTAAGCATCAAAAAGTAAAAGATTCAATAGTTACTGGTGACTTAGATATAATCTAAGACACTAGGCCACAAACATAGATATGATCTATGTTATTTGTATTTACATAGATTTGATCTGTGTACGTTATTTATATTTACATAGATTTGATCTATGTCTTTTTCTTTTATACCTTTATATATATAATTTTATATATTGATCCTGTTGTAGGCTGATATTGGATTAGATCTAATATCTTATTGCTTATTGCATATTTATTTTAGTAAATTTTAAAATGCATATCTGTAGCCTACAAAATTTTACTCACAATGGTATCAGAGCCTGGTTTGTGTTCTTAGTTTCTATCGTGCTCTACTCTAGGATGGTCCAATGGGGGAGGCTACTGGTAGTATCCTGGATCATTGTGCCCAATGAGTGTTTGGTAAGGATATCAGGGACACATCAATGAGGGAGGCTACTGGTACTACCTCGGTGCATGGTGCCCAACTACCCATGACTTGAAGAGTGCAATAGGCTGCTGAGAGCACTTGAAGGCTATTTTGGTAGGAAGCCAAGTACTTGGATTGGGTGAATTTACAAGGCCATCCGGTCATAGAGAGAAGTAAGGTTTAAAGACCTTCTCTTTTCCATTCAATGAGGTCTCTTATGGTGTGTAGGGGTGCCACTTGTATCATGACCCATAAAGAAGAAAAGTGATGAGGATATAGATTAAAACCGTTTTAATCTTATTTTTGGATGATATGATCATAAATTATTTTAATTTTATAAAATTTGTTTTACATGTTAAATTAAAATTGTTTTAATTTAAATGTTTATTGAATTTGATTAAAAAATTAAATTATCTTAATTGACAGATATCTAGAAATATGATTTGAAGATCTTAAGTCATTTGTATAAGTTTTAAGGGTCATGAGTTAGCTTGAGTTAGATCTTTAATTGGGTTAGACCTAAGTTTAGATTAATTAGACTACAAAGAGAACTTAAATCTAATCAAAAGTTGAGTTAAGTTACATTCTTTTTGATCTCTTTAATTAGTTAGATTGATCAGTTCATAAATCTAAATGGACCTGATTTGTGGCTTAGTGGTGAGCCCAAGTCTTTAAGCTAATCTAATCAAATCTGATGAACCCATCCCATGATCTCACTTACCTGTAAGATGTGGTCGATTAGAATTGATTGGGTAGCTCAATGATTCAAGTTAGCTCATGTCACCTATGATGAATCAGTATGACTGATTTAGGTACCCATGGACTAATTATTCATGAACCCTTTTACAATTTAGTAGGAGGATTCTTGATTATGGTCCATGTGTTCTCTTTCATATGTCACACTTTAATGTGAAATTCTCTAAATTATTAGGTCCTTAAAAAGATGAAGTTATGGGAATAATTAAGTCTTAGCCTCAAATTAAGTGGATGGTAATGGGTCCAATAGTTGGGTGATTATTGGCAGACCCAAAGGTCAAATATTCATCAAACTATTGGATTTGCCAATCCTAGTATGATGGCTCAATGTGACTCTCTTAACGGTAGGTAGGTGGGCCGGCCAAAGTCGGGCTTGACTATTCGTTGGTTAGAAGCATTGAATTTTGTCATGTTAATGGTTAGACCTAACTAGGACCTTCAATAGGAGACCCAAAGGCTGATTGAAGTGCACCCTGGGGCAAAATTAATTGCTAAAAGTTACTTGAAGAAGTAATCAATTAAATAACCTACCTTTAGATGTGCATGGGTGAGCCAGCCAAAGTCGGGCTCATGTATTGTCTATTGGATTGTAGTACCCACTAAGGGATTAAGAGTAATTCCTCGGATTGGAGGTAGAGGCTGCCAGTCTGAATAACATAGTGGAAGGACCTTTAGACTAAAGTCCATGTCTTTAGGATAATAATTCATATACAATAATAGGTTTTTGGTTTTTTCTTTCAGATAATGTCTACCAACTTGTCGCTTCGATCATTGCTTGACAATGAAAAACTTAAGGGTCCCAACTTTGATAGATGGTATCAAAGGCTCAGGATTGTCCTGAGCATGAACGGATCCTTTATGTGATAATGGATCCAGCACCTGAAGTTCTTACTCCTAATGCTCGGGGTTCGGTTAGGGATACCTATCAGAAGTGGTTCTCTGATCGGACCACTATTCAATGCATAATGCTAGCAGTGATGAACGACGAGTAGTCGCAAATTTGAGGAAGCCCTGCCAAAGAAAATTCTTCAAAAGTTGAAGGAATCATTTGGGACACCAAACAATGTTGAGAGGTACAAGGTCTCTTGTATCATCTACAATGCATGGATGCGTGATGGAGCCTCGGTCACTGATCATGTATTGTACATGATCAAGATGATTGAGCACTTAGACAAACTCGGTTGTCCTTTGCATGAACAACTTGGGAAAGATGTGATACTGAACTCCCTGCCTCCTTCCTATATTGACTTTCTCGATTATTATAGAATGAATAAGCCTGCTGTAAACTGCCATGGTTTACTTGGTTTACTGCAAACTTATGAGAAAGATCACCAGCTTAATAAAGGGATGGTGAATTTAGTGGGAGTTTCTTTGGGAGGTCATCGTTCCTTTAATAAAGAAAAAAAAAAAATAAAAGGAAGAAGGTACAAAATGCTAAAACCAGTTAGGCTAAAAAGGTTAAAGCTGATCAGAGTAAGGCGGAGTGCTTCTTTTGCAAGAAGCAGGGTCATTAGAAGAGGAACTGTCCTCTATATATTGCATCCCTTGACTTGGATAGGTCCAAGAAGAGGAAACAACAAGAAAATGTGAACAAGGTATTTATATGATAATACCTTGTAATTTTTCTATATATGATACTACTAATTGGGTATTAGATACCGGAAGTCCAATTCATATATGCAACTCTTTACAGGGACTTCAAGTTAGTAGAAGATTCGAGGATGGTTAGAGATTCTTAAACGTAGAAAATGGAAGCCAAGTTCTAGTCCTGACATTGGGAGTCGTCAAACTTATTTTTTAGTCTTGTACAATTATTTTAAATGAATGTCATTATTGTTCATCTTTCATTTTAAATGTTATTTCTGTAAGCCAATTGGCCATGTTTGATTATGAACTATTAATAAAGAACGACATTTGCAAAATCATTATGAATGGTTCTGTTGTGATGAATGGATATGTGAGTAATGGCATATATGTACACATCTAGCAAACACCCTAAGATAAACGATATAAGTAATGCTTACCTTTGGCACTGCCGGCTAGGTCATATTAACAAGAACAGGATAAACAGGTTGAGACAAGAAGGTCTAATTGACGTTAATGATTTCGAATCATAACCAACCTATGAATCTTGTCTTATGGATAAAATGACCAAATCATCTTTTAGTGGAAAAGGTGAATGGGCCAATAAATTCTAAGTCTGGTACATATCGATGTATGCGGACCTATGATATTAGTGCCAAGGGTGGTTATAATTATTTCATTACGTTTACAGATGATCTTTTGAGATATGATTATATATTCTTCATGAGACATAAGTCTGAATCATTTAAAATGTTCAAACGATATCGTAATGAAGTAGAAAAATAAACTAAAAAGTTTATCAAAACCCTTCGATCAGATCGAGGTGGTGAATATCTTTCCAGTGAGTTTTTAACATATCTTGAGAAAATGAGATTCTCTCTCAATAGATACCTCCTAGGACACCTCACAGTTAAATGGAGTGTCTGAAAGGAGGAATCGAATCCTGTTAGACATAGTTCGGTCCATGATGGGCTTTGCTTCCCTGCCAATTTCCTTTTGGGGTTATGCTTTAGAGTTGGCTTGTTATCTTTTAAATAGGATCCCAAGTAAGTCCGTTAACAAAACACCATATGAAATATGGACTGGGCATAAGTCGATACTCTCACACCTTCGGGTCTAGGGCTAGTCGGCTTATGTTAAACATTTGGAAATAGATAGCTTGGACCTAGGTTTGACCAGTGCCTATTTGTAGGGTATCCAAAAGAGTCTACGGGGTATTACTTTTACTTGTCTAAAGAACAAAAGTTGTTCGTCAGTCTTAGGGCTATCTTTTTAGAAAAAGAGTTCCTTGGTGAAGGAACTAAATCTACTAAGATTGAACTTAGTGAAGTTCAACAAGGAGAAAAATCGACACACTTAAGAGACAATATAGAAGCGGATTTGATTAAATCAAACCCAGATCCTATACAAGAACCATTGAGGAGATCTAGTAGGGTACTATGTCAATCGGACAAATACTATGGTTTATTGGTCTGAGATGACGATCCTATTGAACTCGATAAAAACAATGAGGATCCAATCACCAATATGGATGCAATGCAGAGGTTTGACTCTGAGAAATGGCTAGAAGCCATGAAATCCAAAATGAAGTCTATGGAAATCAATAATGTATGGACATTGATTGATCCACCCGAGGGGATAAAATCCGTTGGGTGCAAATGAATTTTTAAAAGGAAAAGAGGCACAGATGGGCAGGTAGAGACCTATAAAACCTGTCTAGTTGCCAAGGGATATCATCAATATTATGGTATAGACTATGATGAGATATTTTCTCATGTGGCAATGCTCAAATTCATTCAGATTATGCTTGCTTTAGCAGTACACTTTGATTATGAAATCTGGCAAATGGATGTCCGAACAGCTTTTCTGAATGGTAAGCTAGAAGAGAAGGTGTATATGATATAACCTGAAGGGTTCACATTCATAAATGAGTCAAAAGTGTGCAAGCTTCAAAGATCCATTTATGGATTAAAGCAGCATCTCGGAATTGGAACATGCGGCTTGATAAATATATCAAGACGTATGGTTTCGTTAGAAACAGAGAAGAACCTTGCATTTACAAATGGGCTAATAGTTTTGTGGTTGTATTCATTGTATTGTATGTGGATGATATTCTCTTAATCGGAAATGATATCCCAGCACTACAGAAAATAAAGGTCTAGTTGTCATCTCAGTTTTCTATGAACACTTGGGTGAAGCCTCTTATATGCTTGGTATAAAAATATATAGAGATAGATCTAAGAGGCTTCTAGGATTATCCCAATCAATGTACATAGACACTATCCTAAAACGGTTCAGCATGGAGAATTCCAAGAAAGGCTATCTTCCAATAGGCCATGAAATTTCTCTCTCCAAAAAGGATTATGCAACAACTCCTGAGGAAAGAGAGCGTATGAGTAGATACCAGTTTGACCCAAGTGATGCTCATTGAAAAGTAGTGAAGACTATTTTTAAGTATTCGCAAATACTAAGGACCAATGGCTAATTTATGAAAAACTGACTTAAAACTTGTGGGGTATACTGACTCTAGTTTTCAATCAGATAGGGATGATAGTAAGAGTGTGTCAGATTTATTTTTATCCTAAATGGAGGAGCGATCTGCTGGAAAAGTTTCAAGCATCACACTATGGCGGACTCCATTTGCGAGGCAGAATATATTGTGGCATCGGATGCAGCAAAGAAGCTGTATGGTTGCGAAAGTTTCTAGGAGAATTGGGAGTGACCCTTCTCTGGATGGTTCTATTTTGGTGTACTGTGACAATATCGGAGCCATTGCTCAAGCCAAAGAGCCGAAGTCCCATCAACGCACTAAACATATTCTGCGCCGTTATCACCTTGTGCGAGAAATCATGGAGCGAGATGACATTGACCTTCAAAGATTGATGGAAAGGAGAACCTAGCCGACCCATTCACTAAAGCTCTCGGAATCAAAGAATTTGATGACCATAAATGGAAGATGGGCATTAGATACTATTCTGAGTAGCTTTTGTCTCTTCCTGAAATAAATTCTTTTGTGAAAGAGTCCTTAGAACCATAATCTATTCAATAAAGAGAGGGTTTATTGAGTGGTTCTTAAAATAGTCATGACTAAATGATATATAGTTATAGGACAACTATGTATCAAGTACAAGTCATTGTATGTCATATGGGTTTATTGTCCTCTTTACCAAGGAGTGTGGTGACACTGGTATGATATACAGGTGAGGTGTATGACATCTCACTGAACGTGACCAATCAACGGAACACTCTTCAGCCAAGAAGTGTTCATGAAGGGATATCCAAACGTCGGGTGTCATTGCTAGATGACGACTTCGATTAGTATCGAAAGTATTCCAGTGCTACCGGCTTAGTGTTCGAACCTATGGGGTCACACACCATAAGGGATTCTACCTGGCTAGATGATTGAGAAACTAAATGTTAGTAAATTAATTGAAGGATTATATTGGCAATACGATTGCTGGCTAGCTCAATTTGATTGAGCTATGAATATCTGGGTCAAATCAAATAGGATTTGGTTTGGGCTCAAATTTAGGTAAGCCTAATGCTAACATCTTTACCCGTTTAAATTTGAATTATGAATTTAAATTTTAAACTGATTTTAATTTCAAGTTTGAAGTTGAATTTTGAATTCAAAATTTTAAGTTTGAATTTAAAATTGATGTTAATGACCTCTCCCTAATTATCCCTATTCCTTAACTTCTAACCTTTTCGGTTTTTAACTAAAAAAGAAGATGAAAAGTTTCTTTTTAACTTCTAACCTTTTCGGTTTTTAATTGAAAAAGGAGATGAAGAGTTTCTTCCTTAACTTCTAACCTTTTCAATTTTTAACTGAAAAAGAAGATGAAGGGTTCCTTCTTATCTTTCAAGAAACATTGGGAAAAAAAGACAGAGAGATGAGAAGTTTTTAGGGTGAAAGAGATTTTGGCTATAAAGCCTAGGGTAAAATGTTTCTCGGATATCACATCCTTTTGACAATTCCAAGAGCACCTTGGTGTTAAAAAGAAAAAATCTCATCATCGAAGCCTATGAGAGAAGCTAGCACTCCGAAGAGGCTGGTCAGGACCAGAACCCCAGTGTGGATCATCTGTAGAGGCCATACACCTTTGTGTGGCTTGCAAAAGTTGTACCTACCATCGCCTTCTACTGTTATGTGAATTATTAAGCATCAAAAGGTAAAAGATTCAATAGTTATTGGTGACTTAGATATGATCTAAGACACTAGGCCACAAACAAAGATATGATCTATGCTATTTGTATTAACATAGATTTGATCTGTGTACGTTATTTATATTTACATAGATTTGATCTATGTCTTTTTCTTTTATAACTTTTTATATATAATTTTATATAGTAATCCTGTTATAGGCTGATATTGGATTAGATCTAATATCTTATTTCTTTCGTTACGTATTTATTTTAGTAAATTTTAAAATGCATATATGTAGCCTACAAAAGTTTGACTAACAATGGTATCAGAGCTAGGTTGCGATCTTAGTTTCTATCATACTCTAACTCTGGCTCTAATACCATTGTGAGTAAAACTTTTGTAGGCTACATATATGCATTTTAAAATTTACTAAAATAAATACGCAATGAAAGTAATAAGATATTGGATCTAATCCAATATCAGCCTAGAACAGGATCAATATATAAAATTATATATATAAAGGTATAAAAGAAAAAGACATAGATCAAATCTATGTAAATATAAATAATATACATAGGTCAAATCTATGTAAATACAAATAACATAGATCATATCTATATTTATGGCCTAGTGTCTTAGATTCTATCTAAGTCACCAGTAACTATTGAATCTTTTACCTTTTGATGCTTAATAACTCACGCAGCAGTAGAAGAAGGTGGTAGGTACAACTTCTGCAATCCATACAAAGGTGTATGGCCTCTACAGGTGATCCAACCGGGGTTCTAGTCCTGATCAGCCTCTTCGAAGTGCTAGCTCCTCTCCTAGGCTTCGACGATGAGATTTCTTCTTTTTAACACCAAGTGCTCTTGGAATTGTCAAAAGGAAGTGATATCCGAGGAAACATTTTACCTTAGGCTTTATAGCCAGAATGCCTTTCACCCTAAAAACTTCTTATCTTCTTATCATTTTCTTTTCCAACGTTTCTTGAAAGATAAGGAAGAACCCTTCATAGTTAAAAATTGAAAAGGTTAGAAGTTAAGAAAGAAACTCATCACCTTTCTCAATTAAAAACCGAAAAGGTTAGAAGTTAAAGAAGAAACTCTTCATCTTCTTTTTAGTTAAAAATCGAAAAGGTTAGAAGTTAAGGAATGAGGGATAATTAGAGAGAGGTCATTAACATCCATTTTAAATTCAAACTTAAAATTTTGAATTCAAAATTCAATCTTCAAACTTGAAATTAAAATCAGTTTGAAATTCAAATTCATAATTCGAATTTAAACAGGTATGGATGTTAACATTAGGCTTACCTAAATTTGAGCCCAAACCAAATCCTATTTGATTTGACCCAGATATTCATAGCTCAATCAAATTGAACTAGGCAGCAATCATATTACCAATTTAATCCTTCAATTAATTTACTAACATTTAGTTTCTTAATCATCTAGTTAGGTAGAATCCCTTACAGTGCGTGACTCCATAGGTTCGAACACTAAGCCAGTAGCACTGGAACACTTTCAATACTAATCAAAGTCGCCATCTAGCAATGACACCCGACGTCTGGATAAGCCGAAGGTTGCATAGCAATAATCAAGAACCTCTGGCATATGGTTATCATATAATT
>UESW01001685.1:0-37287 GCA_900491605.1 Calamus simplicifolius | reverse complement strand
CCACACTCCTTGGTAAAGAGGACAACCAACCTATATGACATACAATGACCTTTCTTGATACATAGTTGTCCTATAACTATATATCATTTGGTTGCGACTATTTTAAGAACCACTCAATAAACCCTCTCTTATTGAATAGATTATGGTTCTAAGGACTCCATCACAAAAGAATTTATTTCAGGAAGATGCGATGTGATGAACTACCAAATAAATATTTTATTAATTAATAATTTATTTATATTTACAACTTGCAGAATCATCTATATGTTAGTTGATTGGCTTTAGGACACAATTCCCAACAACTCCCACTTGGACTAAAGCACTCATAATAGTATCTAATACCCATCTTCCATTTATGGTCATCAAATTCTTTGATTTCAAGAGCTTTAGTGAATGGGTTGGTTAGGTTCTCCTTTCCATCAATCTTCTGAAGGTCGATGTCACCTCGCTCCACGATTTCTCGCACAAGGTGATAACGGTGCAGAATATGTTTGGTGCATTAATGGGACTTTGGCTCTTTGGGCTCCGATGTTGTCACAGTACACCGAAATAGGACCATCTAGAGAAGGTGTTACTCCTAGTTCTTCTAGAAACTTTTGCAACCATACAACTTCCTTTGTTACATCCGATGCTGCAATATATTCCGCCTAGCATATTGAGTCCGCTATAGTGTGCTGCTTGAAACTTTTCCAACAGATCACTCCTTATTTAGGGTAAAAACAAATCCTAATACACTCTTGCCGTCATGCCTATCTGACTAAAAACTGGAGTCAGTATACCCCATAAGTTTTAAGTCTGGTTCTCCATAAATTAGCCATTGATCCTTAGTATTTATAAATACTTAAGAATAGTCTTCACTACTTTCCAATGAGCATCACCTGGGTCAGACTGGTATCTGCTCACTATCCCTAGTGAATATACCATATCTGGTCTAGTACATGTCAAGCATACATGATAGAACCCATTGCCAAAGCACATGGAATCCTACTCATACGCTTTCTTTTCTTTGGAGTTGTCGCACAATCCCTTTTGTAGAGAGAAATTCCATGGCCCATTGGAAGATAGCCTTTCTTGGAATTCTTCATGTTGAACCGTTTCAGCACAGTGTCTATGTACTACTCATACGCTCTCTTTTCTTTAGAGTTGTCGCACATCCCTTTTGGAGAGAGAAATTCATGGCCTATTGGAAGTTAGCCTTTCTTGGAATTCTCCATGTTGAACCGTTTCAGTACAGTGTCTATATACGTAGATTGGGATAATCCCAAAAGCCTCTTAGGTCTATCCCTATAGATTTTTATACCAAATATAAGAGGCTTCACCCAAGTCCTTCATAGAAAACTGAGATGACAACCAGACCTTTATTCCCTGTAGTGCAAGATTCATTCCCGATTAAGAGATGTCATCCACATACAACACAAGGAATACAACCACAGTTAGCCCATTTGTAAATGCAAGGGTCATAACGAAAGGTACGTTTTGATACAATCGAAACCCATAGTTCCATGACTCCGAATGCTGCTTCAATCTATAAATGCTTTGTACTTGAACTCGATGGATGTGAACCCTTCTATCTATATCATACTTTCTCTTCCAGCTCACCATTCAGGAAAGCTGTTCGAATATCCTGATTTGTCAGATTTCATAATCAAGAGTGTGATAGCTAAAGCAAGTATAATCCGCGGATTTCAAGCATCTGCCACAAGAAAATGTCTCATCATAGTCTCATACCATAACGTTAGATGATATCCCCTTGGCAATCCAGATGGGCTATATAGGTCTACCATTCTGCGCCATCTTTAGCCTCCCATTGGTTCAAATTTTTGAAGGGCTTATCCCCCGGGTCGGTATCCCCCAATGTACCTTGTTCAGCACATTGCGGATAGACTGATCATTTCGGATTTCATGACTTCTAGACATTTCTTATGAGTTCAAGTAAACCATGGTAGTTTACAGTAGGCTTATTTATTCTATAATGATCGAGAAAGTCAAGATAGGAAGGAGGCAGGGAGTTCAGTATCGCATATTTCCCTAGTTGTTCATGCAAGGGACAACCGAGTTTGCCCAAGCGTTCAATCATCTCGATCATGTACAATGCATGATCAGTGACTGAGGCTTCATCACGCATCCGCGCGTTGAAGATGGTACAAGAGACCTTATACCTCTCAACATTGCCTGGTGTTCCAAAGGATTCCTTCAACTTTTGAAGAATTTTCTCTAGCTGGGCTTTCTCAAATTTGCAACCGAACTCGTCGTGCTAGCATTATGCATCGGACAGTTCCGATCAGAGAGCCACTTCTGATAAGTATCCCTAACCGAACCCCGAATATTAGGAGCAGGGACTTCAGGTTGCTGGATCCGTTATCACATAAAGGATCCGTTCATGCTCTAGGACAATCCTAAGCCTTCGATATCAGCTATCAAAGTTGGGACCCTTAAGTTTTTCATTATCAAGCAATGACTGGTGTGATAAGTTGGTAGACATTATCTGAAATAAAAACCAAAAACCTATTATCATATATGAATTATTATCCTAAAGACATGGACTTTAGTCTAAAGGCCCTCCCAATATTTTATTCAGACTAGTAGCCTCTACCTCCAATACGAGAAATTACTCTTAATCCCTTAGTGGGTACTAGAATCCAATAGACAATACATGAGCCCAACTTTGGCCGGCTCATCCATGCACATCTAAAGGTAGGTTCTTTAACCGATTACTTCTCCAAGTAACTTCTAGTAATTAATTTTGCCCCAATGTGCTCTTCAATCGGCCTTTGGGCCTCCTATTAAAGGTCCTAGTTAGGTCCAACCATTAACATGACAAAATTCAATGCTTCTAACCAGCGAATAGTCAAGCCCGACTTTGGCTGGCCCACCTGACTACCATTAAGAGAGTCACATTGAGCCATCATATTAGGATTGGCAATTCCATTATACCTTTGGGTCTGTTAATGATCACCCAACTATTGGACCCATTACCATCCACTTAATGGGAGGCTAAGACTTAGTTATCTCCATAACTTTATCTTTTTAAGGACCTAATAATTTAGAGGATTTCTTTTTAATGTGTGACATATAAAAGAGAACACATGTACTATAATCAAGAATTCTTCCACTTAACTTATAAAATGGTTCATGAATAATTAGTCCATGGGTACCTAAATCAGTCATATTGATTCACCATAAGTGACATGAGCTAACTTGAATCATGGAGTTACCCAATCAATTCTGATCGACCACATCTTACAGGTAAGTGAGATCATGGGATGGGTTCATCAGATTCGATTAGATTAGTTTAAAGACGTCTTAATTTAAAATGTAGTCTTTTTATATTATAAGATAATATAAGACTATGACTTGATTAAAAATGTAGTCCTTTTGTATTATAAGATAATATAGGACTACATCTTAATTAAAAACATAGTTTTTTTATATTATAAGATAATATAAGACTATGTCTTATTTAAAAATGTAATTTTTTATATTATAAGATAATATAAGACTATATTTTTAATATAAGATGCAGTCTTTTAATTTGTGAAAAATTATGAAAACGTAGCCTAAAATATTAAACTACATTTTTTTATGAAAAACTTAGTCGTTTTCCTCTATTTGCCCGAAAATACCGTCGGCACTTTTGGCGCCGGCCTTGCTACGATCGGGTTGTCTCTGAGTCTTGTAATTAGTTTAAATTTTACGGTGCCTCTCTTCTCTTTCACGCCTAAGCTTCAAATGGGTTGGAGTTTGACCCACCCTATCCTTACTAACATTTGAATTCATTTTAATATATAAATTTCAATTATATTAATCTTATTTTTTTATTCTAATTCTTTTATTAAATTATTGAACTAATTTTAATTTCAATTTTAAGTATATCATAAAAATTTTAAATATTATAATTTGTAAATTAAAAAAAATCATTTATTTGAAAGGATTAAGAGTTTTCAATAAAAAATTAAGTTTAGGCACATATTTTTTTTAAAAATCATTCATGAATCGAAACATATTTATTAAATATTCTTATAATTTAGTAATAGAATAGTAATCAGATGTTTAGTTTAAATATAATATTTTAGATTGAATTTTGAATAAGCTTAAGTGATTCACCGGATTTAATTTTTTTTTCATAAATTTGATTTGTTTTGATTCGATTAAAAAATGAGTGGGATCTGACTGTAAAATTAAAATTTGAAAATAAAATGACATGGATCGGGGTCAAGCGTTATCCGCTGTAATGAGTGTGCATTCTTGAATTTCTTCCCTAAGCTCCCGACGCCGCCGATCCCGCCGTCTTCTCTCCATAGTATACTCTACAATTACCGGGATCGCCGTGGCCGGTATGGCCTGGCAAGCGAGCCCTAATCCCCTCTCCGCCGACTCCTCGCTCTCCTCCTCCGGCGAGAAGATCATATCCGCTTTCGATGGCGTCGTCCAATCCTCCCGCGCGTTCTATACCGTACGAATCCTCCTCCTCCTCTCTCTCTCTCTCTCTCTCGATCTCTGTGCGTGTCCTTCTCCCAACTTGATCTTCTTCTCTTCAGATCCCTTTTATTGTGGTTGATTACAAGTATTCTCTGCGGAACTTGCCTCCGAATTCAAGCGAGTATCGGATTAAGCTGTCAGAGGTGTGATTCATTTCCATTTGATTTGTTTTAATGCAATGTCTTCAACTTCTAGGCGAATTATTTGACGAGATTAATAAAAAAACAGGGCGGAAACAAAATTGTAGAAAATGTGTTTTGTCTGTTGTTGAAATTTTAGTTTATATATGCGTTGTAAGTTCATCTTCGCTCAGCCAGAAGGTTGCTTCGATTGTGTGAAGCCAATAAAGGATTTTACGTCAAAGCTGGTCAGTTTGTTTCATCTTTGAGACAAGTACCAAAGGAGTACTCTTCTAGTCTTTCATCTTTGCAAGATCAGGTTTGTGAGTCAGTGCGATGTTTTCCAGTGTATCCATGAACTCGATTTGTGTAATATTCCCTTTTGATTACTCTGCTTATTTTTTGGGCAAGGATTTGTCAGAAGTGTAAATTTTATCCCCATTGTCCTTTTGTGTTTTCACGTCCATATTTATTTTTGGCACATTTATGCAATCTTGGAGTAAGGGTGTATGCCTATTCTACGAGTTCAAGAGACATAACTAGATATTATTCTTGATGAATGTAATTTATCATGCTTCGTCTTGCGAAAGTTCTCAAGACAAATGTTCTTGCTGATCGTAATATTTTTAATAATGATCCCATTGGCATTTTATATTCATTGTTATGGGTAACTTATATGTTGCCACATTATCATGTATACAATTTGAATTTATCATCTGTGTCGTTCAAATGCATTGCTGGTAGGCTGGTTTTTACTACATTCATATTAAAGGATTTTTATCTTTTTATCTCTCAACTAGAAATACAAGTGAAAGGTTGACTCACTATCGAAGACCTCTTTATTCGTCTTAATATCGCAGAAGTTATGGAAAAACTTGTATAGCTAAGGAAAACCGAAAAGACTGGCAGACATGATGAAAATAATGAGTCATACATTGTAGAGTATACATAGAACAATATTGCCTCACACTCATTGTCCAATTAATTAAGAAATTGAAGACCAAGAGTTTGCCTGGTTTATTCAGAATTTGTGGGTCATGAATTCATTCATGAACTACTTGGTACGCTGGATATCATGGTACATAATTTTTATAACTAAACATCTTAAGGTAGAGATGCTTAGAGCTTTATTAGGTTGGTGAAATTTGCTATATTCATGTTGAGTTTTCCATGTACTTTGAGTAGAAAATTGCTTGGAAGATATTTATGCATAGCATTGGTCGCAGGAAACATAATTATTTTGAATTTCTACCTTGGTTACTTCACATTCTACATTGCTAATAGTCCTAAGCCTTTGCTTTAACCCTACATATTCTATTTTAACATTATGCTACTTCAATTATCCCCATTCAGGTAATGATGTTAGCAACATTGTTTGGAAGTTTTAATATGGTTTGCAAAACATACTAGTAGTTTGTTCAATATTTACTTTGGTGCCCCCATTATCATTTTTTAAGAACGCTTCTTGCCTTCTTTTGTTCTTGTCTTATAAATTGGATTGTGTTAACTTGTAATCACATGATCTTTGGAAATGTATGCTATCCTTCTCTCCTAATTTTACTAGTAAACCAGAAGTTTTTTATATAGAAATTTTTATCATTTTCTCACATGGTTTTGTTTCAGATTTATAGCTTTTGATGAACAACCAATGGCTGCTGCATCAATCGCTCAGGTACATCATGGAGTGTTAAAAGATAACCAAGAAGTAGCAATAAAGGTAAGGTTATTGGTCAACAATGGAATGTGAAGATCACTGACCATGGATGGGTCAATCATCTTTCACATTTAGCTTCTACAATCTCAGTTTATCTTACTTTTACACATTAAAAAAGAAATTCATGTCCTTATATCTTTTCTAGGAGTGCAAATTTATTTATAGCAGATGGGTGCACCAGATTGCTGAGAAAAATTCCTTCCCTATCTCCCTTTCCACACATTTATCATCCATTGATCAGTTTGTGCACAACTAATAAGTATATGCTAATTCTTGGCAACCCATTCTTCAACGACTCCATGACCATTCTTTATACATTCTTCCCATTCTGTAGGGCTTGTTTCGTAAGTTGTCTTGTTATTCGGATACAATCCCATTCTGTAGGGCTTGTTTCGTAAGTTGTCTTGTTATTCGGATACAATCAGTAATAAGGGTTTATTGTTTGTTTTGGGGTGGCAATTTTGGTTATTTTTGTTGTTTAATTACTATAGGCAGAAATTGCTTTGATGTCTTGGCATGCTGAACATCATTTTTGCATATGATGTACAAGTTACATGATATAGCCATGAAGGTTATAGCAACCTTTACAGATTCTTATTACATGGTAGCAAAGTGTTTTTACACATTATCTTCCAAGTACAATAATTTTTCTCACATGATGCATAGCCTAATTGTGTATGTAATTAATTTTTCACAACTATGTCACTTCATAAATTGTCACGATACTGCAGATCAAGAAACAAAATAAACATAAAAAACCTAATATTACCTTGTTCCCTTGGTTGGACCAAGAGAGTTTATAAGGTACATGATGCTTTTTGAGACCTCTTCAATGATCATATTCTGAGAACTAAAACAATAAGTGATAGACTTCTACCTTTCTTAAGAAAGACAAATTGGGGAAGGGGATAACATTCTTCTTGAATTTTGAGGAAGATAGAAAACAAAACTGAAATAAAATATGACAATTATGCCATATAGGTTGATTAAAAGGTATCACATATTTAAGGCTCAATTTGACCCTCGATAATATTTGTTTCTGTTCTTGCAAGCCTTATCCATTTTTAAGTTGTCTTTTGGTGATTAAATTGTTACTTATCAAAGATTGTATCAACTGATGCAATCAGTTATCCTTATTTCCTTCTTTGGATATTGACTTGATATTATTTTTGAATTTTATGAATTTTAGTAGTGAAATTTCTGAATGAAACAGCAATTTTGTGGCATCTAGGTACAATACCCTGGCTTAGAGCAGAGAATGAAGATAGATATTACCACCATGGATATGCTCTCGAAGTTGGTCTCCAAGGTATGAGAAATTTTGGTTTTTATTCATCTAAATAATTTTTCCTGCAATACATGTAACAACTGTTCTTGGCAGTGATTGAATGCCAATTATTGTAATATACCTTATGGATTTCAGCCTAATGCAGCAAAGGGTGGATTGTCACCTTTGCTTCTTTCTTTCCTTTTCCATTTTGGAGTTTATTCTATATAGCCTGTCCTTTATACTGACTTTTCATTATTGTTATGGCCATTGAGGCACGTATTCAAGTTGCTGGTTGGTTAGGGGATTTAGCCATGCAAAGCAATGGATTGATAGGCACATCATAAACTGCAGCGTAGAAGAGAAACTAATTGCATTTGAAATCGAGGAAAGACAAGAGGTGATAGTAGAAAATCAGAAATGTATGAATGACTTGAACTTTATAATCT
The DNA here is from genome assembly GCA_900491605.1 of Calamus simplicifolius. Taxonomy (NCBI): domain Eukaryota; kingdom Viridiplantae; phylum Streptophyta; class Magnoliopsida; order Arecales; family Arecaceae; genus Calamus; species Calamus simplicifolius. The sequence continues at coordinate 29,259 of UESW01001685.1, read as the reverse complement.
TTTTAGTCTGTTCTGTGACCTATTAGTGTCCCTTGAATTTTAATGGCATTGTTAAATCCTAGAACAAAGATTGCTTAAATTTATTTTTTATTAAAAGAAAGGTATATATTAATAGTAAAGTGTCATCATGCATGCTTAAATTTGACACTGTGTGCACCTCCTGCCCCCTCCTCCTCCCACCAAACCCTATATGCGTGCATGCCATGGATCTGACAAAGTACTCTAGAGGTGTTGTCACATCATATACTCTTCTGCAAACCTTTTATGTGTCAAAGAATTGAAATGCATGGTGCAATGGATAAATCATCTCCTCTGAGACTCCACTCAAATGTTAGATGAGCTCCCGTTAGTAAATTTAATTGCCTATGCTGATACTAATAAGATCGATTGTATAAAATTGATGACATGATCAGGTTCCTGCCTCCCCTATATATCAACGTCCGAATGCTAAGCAACAAAATTAATGATGTTCTACAGCTTGTTCGAACTTAGTAATTGTGACAACTATCTCTAGAATCTTTGTAGTTGATGTGCCTGACTTGTTAGATGAGCATGTGAAAAAATACTTAATTAACTTGATATATGATGGATACTATTTTACGTTACATGGCACTGGACAAGTCCACTAACTAGAAGAGGAAAATTGAAATTTAGGCAAATACACATTATATAGATTCTTATACTTTATAGATACGAGCATTTTGGATAGTTATTTTTTCTTTAAAGCACCGTATTTTATTTCTACAGATTTTTCCCGATTACAGGTTTGAGCGACTAGTATCAGAATTTGAGGGGGCTATTTACATTCACCATTTAACTTCCAATGCAAGTTTTTTCTAACATTATGTATGTCCTATGGAATGGTTGCTCTTTCAAATCTTTTGTATCTTATTTCTGCTAACTTCCCTTGATGGCTGATGGCCAGCCTGCTGTTTTGGCTACAGTCCAGGCTAAATTATTCCCTAAGCTATAATGTACCTTTCAGCTTTATTCAATAAGGTTTTTTCTCTTATATTTAAATACATTAAATTCTGCTTAACTTCCCAGAATATACACATTAGTTATCTGATCAATCAGAACTTTTCTGCCTTCTTGGAATCCTGAGCACTATTTTGAGATGAATTGCAGTGGCAGGAATAAGTTTATGCTTTGTTGGGCTGGCATAAATGCAGCCTTTTCAGTGATTTAAACAATGCTATTTTCCTAACTAGAAAATTGCTCGTACATGTATTAGATGCAGTAATTCTTGAAGCTAAATTGTCTTCTTGTCTAAATTGGTTGACTGTATACATTCATTATAGAAGTTCCATGTAATATAGCTGATATTTCACCTAACTAGTTTTGGATTAGGGCTTTGTTGTTGTTGTTGTTGTTGTACAAATCATTCAACCGAGACATGCCAAGACTTATGATCTATTATATTCTTATTTACTGCAGATGTTTTTTTTTTTCTTTTTTCTTTTCTGTTTTTTTTTTGGGTGTGGGGAGGGGTGTTGGAGTAGTTCCATTAAATGTAAATCTGACTCTCTGGGTGGTTCCAACAATACATCTCTTCCTCATTCATGAAACTAAAAAATTGTCATGGTATTTCTTATATACAAAAGTTCATGGGTGTGGATATAGGAAATCTACCTGTTGCATTTACTTCTAGATCACAGGAACATACATGCATGCACACAAATAAATATGTACATGCATGCACTTGTGTGCACACATACACAAAAACCTCTAGGTGGCATTCCCCAACTTGCCTAATGGCCTGCACCTAAAAACTGGTGCAGTTGGTAGGAAGCTTGGCAAAATAATAGACCATTAGCTTTTGTGCTTTTGTTGCTATGCAGATTTCATTCAAGAGGCAAACAATTCTGAGAGAGCAGCTAGAAATTTCAAAAAGAGTAGCATCATCAAAATTCCTCATGTGTACTGGGTATGCAGGTTTTCAGAAGCAGTTATTGATTTTTTCTTTGAAGGAAATTTGTCTGGATTTAATTAATTTTAGGTTGATCCTTCATTTTTGTGTGGAGTTCTTGAAGACTATAGCTTAAAAGGTTTTTTACGTATGAATGCAAAATTTGACCAGTGACATCCTCTTTTCAGGATCTGACAACACGCCAGGTTTTGACAATGCAATTTTGCAGCGGACACAAGGTATTGCTTGCCTAATTATGTTGTGATCTGGTGTTCTAGGGATTTTTGATATTTTTTTCTTAATACAAATGGTTCATTTTGCTTCTTTTGAAGCAATTGTAGGTGCTTCAGTTAGAAAGACCTAAAAGGAAAAGTGGCTGCCTTTGCACTAGTATGATTTATCAACTTCAAGTTAGGTGTGCTTCAACTACAATTAAACCTTATGAGTATGCTAAAATCTCTTCTCATAAGCTTTTTCCATGAAGCTGGATGCTATTAGTATGGTCATAAGGTTTATCATCTAGACCGATACTTCTTTGTCCATTTCCCCAGCTAACAATAGCTTATTTTACTAAGAGAGTGAATCTTTATTTCTTATCATTTCAATCTTCAAAAGAACTATACTTTATCTTAAAAGAAAAGAAGATTTTATACTAGAAGGTCGCTTGCTTAGCAGATAATATATTCTTGTGTGGCTAACTCTCACTCTAGTTATCTTCCCTTTTTGCCTTCCATATGCCGGTCATGTGTGTGCTGTCATGCGAAGGTATTAGTTCATTAATGTTACGATGGTTTATCTTGTTAAACTAGTTCTGTTCGCTAGCTATTTTATTGTCTTATTTCACTGCACATCATTTTGTTATTTATAGTTGAGTAATATTATTCAACATCATCAATTAAATTCATTTTGCTGCCTGTCTTATTTTGTCATACATATATGAGTTTCCTCTTGATTTAATTATGCTTCTAACAAGGGCTGCCTAAATGTGTAGATTGATGACTTGAACTTTCAGAAGGACTCGGGTATAAATCCAAAGGTGTATTTTCAACTTTAACAACATATGAAGCTTTTATATTCTTGACATGTTTCCATCTCAAGCTATCATGTTATGTTTCTTATATTCTTATACATTCTTTTATATTCTTATATGAAGTGTGTGGTCTTTTCAAGGCCCTAGGTCTTCTTCTTAAAATCTAACATTCAGATAAAGTTGCTACAATTACTTTTCTTGAGAGTTTGCAACAAGCATCCTATGATCAATAAACCACCCTCCAAATATTATTTTGCTTTATAAGAATCATGTCCCAAAAACACGGCCAAAAGGAGATGAACTAATTTCTAAGAAGCTGTGTGAGCCAACCTCAAATCATCTTGTCATGGCACAAATTGTCTTCTTTTGTTTGATGAACAAATCAACCTTCCCTGTGATTTTTTAAAGGATTTAAGTGCTAGTGCTGGTGAGCATGGCGACTACTAGGAGGCCCATTTCTTGCTATTTTATGTTCATGCCAATTTTCTTAATAATAAGAAAACAAAAATTTATGCCATGCCAATGCACATTCTATGCACTGCCCACGTATAACTGTTTACAAAAATAAAAGGAAATGTATCTTTTAATTAAAACCTTTTTTTAAAAAAAAGTATTCATAGGTGTCTTGCTATCCCATGGTGAGTGCGATATTTGCCTGGTTCAATACATACTGATTGGCACAGATGACGTGTGCTAGTGTTTGAAAACTTGGAATTTATCCACTTATCTTGTTAAATAATATCTATTAGTACCTTGTGATCCATCTTTTAATTTCCTCCACTTTGCTAGCAATGGCTAATTAAACAAGAAAAATGTTTGGTAGTTAGGGAACTTATGAGTTAATCATATGAGTCCAAATCATTGTTTTAGAAACATCTTATCTTTGAGGAGCTAGTGAGCTTATCCATTGCATGCTGGGTAATCATGCTGGCCTGGTGCAATACATGCTAGCTGACAAGACTAGCATGGGCCAGCATTTGAAACTTTGGGATTTATCAACTTATTTTGCTAACAACATCTACTAAATACCTTCTGACCCATATTTTAATTTTCTTGACTTTACTAACAATGGCTAATACTTATTAAACAAAAAGATATGTGGTAGGTACAAAGTTATTATGGTGAATCATAATGAGTCCAAGTCCTTTCAAATAAAAATATCTGCTCCTCCAGGAGCCAGAAGCTTAGCCATTCACTTAACTAGTAGGTGAGATGGTATGGGCCTTGCAAGAGCCCATGATATGAAAGAGGCTAAGAGTTGGCCAAGCAACTTATCTCAAGTAACAAATTCTTCTTCTATCAAAAATAACCTCTATCATGGTACTTTTAGCAATGGGTCTCTTTTTTCAAGTCAAAATGTTATATTAAATATACATCATGAACCTGAATTTTGATTCTCGGGAAATAATGCAACTGAGAAGTCCTTAACAATAAATAAGAATAGATATCAGGATATCTCTTAACAAAATGAAACCACTCCTTTTCCCATGCAATAATCCTAAGAATGTCCTGAGGTATCAGTTGCAATGTTTCAGTTTTGAACCCTCAAGTTTTTAACCTAGAACTCTTTTTGCTAATGTGTTTTATATTTGTTTGAGGAAATAAAAGAAGTGTTTTATCTAGTCAGTTCTTTTTTTTTCATAGTATACTATACCGATGCATACCAATTTGTACTAAGCATATTGTAATATTAGTACCAAACCGAAATTTAGTATGAGGGTGTACGAGTCTCGGTATGCCGAATTGACCCGTGTACTGGGTACACTAACATTTTATCAATATGGTATGGAGTCTGATACGGAGATTGTGAAACTTGTTCTATCTTGTTTTTTTGGTACCATTCTTTTCTTCCTTTTAATATTAGACAAACATCGTATTTTATACTTTGCTACATTTGCTGTTCCGAGTTTTTCTCAACTCTATCCATTGAAGCCTATTAATAAGTTTAATCTTCCTCAAATATCAATCAAAATATATAGTCGATATCACAGGTTGCTCAAGCATTGACGGAGGTATTTGCTGAAATGATATTTGTCCATGGTTTTCTGCATGGAGATCCCATCCTGGAAATATATTGGTTTCTCCAGAAAGTCATAGTGGATTCTCACTAGGTATTTCTTGTATCTTTACTTTCCCTGGAAATTAAAAAAAATAACCTTCCTTTAATTTTTCAAATCTTTTACTTTGATATGCATTTCAACAAATAGTTTCCCTGCCTTTCAAAAAAGCAATTCTTTTGGATCATGGAATCTATAGAGAGCTGGATGAAAAGTTCAGATTGGACTATTGTCAGCTATGGAAGGCTCTAATTTTATTGGACTCACAGCAAATACAACATCTAGGTGAACGGTTTGGAGTTGGCAAATACTCAAAATACTTCCCTGTTATTTTTACTGGGAGAACCATGGATAGGTGATTTTATTAACTTATATAAATTTATTATCTTTTTGGTCAACCTTGTCTTCAAGATTTGATGTTGTTAAGTAGTTAAATGAATGATTATATAGTTTTGACATGATTTTTAATGGGGCATTCATGCCATTACCATCATACTTATTCACTTCTAGACTTGCTCAATCGTTACATATTTTCAATCTCCACTTAAAACTTTCCACCCTTTTCACATCATTATAAAATTAAAATATAAAACGAATACTTAAAAAGGCAAGGATTTGCCAAACTGCCAACTTTATTTGCATTTCAATTTCAAAAAATTCCTTTTGTTTTCATGTAAATTAATGCATTCTTTGTTTACAGAGCCATCCAAGTATTGCTTTTAATCTAGTTTGAATTTCCCCCTCATGCAATCTTGTTCTAGTAGCTGTTAGAAACCCTTTCAGGCATTTTCTATTTGCCTAGTTTGGAGTTGAAGTTTTGGGCTCTTCAAGTTTGGTCATGGCAAAAAGAAAAACTTGGCGGACAGGGATTGCTGTTCATCTCATATGGTCTCTTCGGTGAAAATCACAGACAAGCGAAAATTCCAGTAAAATACATTCAACACATTTGGGACCTTGGAAACTGTTATGAGACACATGTCAAAATGATCGAGTTATTATGAAAGCCTTAAATTTAAGAATATAGTACTTTCTGAGTCTGAACTTAGCATATTAAGGCCCAAAATTTGCTGCTTCTTTTTTCCCAATTTGTAATTACTCTAGTTTCAGACATGGCCATAATTCCATGCAGTTGGGGCTATGGGTCGGTTGCATGGTGTGCACTGTCGATTATTCCTTGCATCGCAATTAGGTACAGAAGACTAACTTTAGTGTGGGGCCTAGCCATTTTGCAAGGAAACCTATCCTAGACGCAATAATCCTTTTCACACGGAAATTCATCCCTTATCCACTCCAAAGAGAATTACGCTTAATAGGATGATGACTTATGACTATTCACAATAGAAGATTAATTCTTAATAAATCCAATGAATTCATTTTTCCTTGTTTTTGGAACCAATCAACATATTAATTTTATCAGGTTCTGATGCGGGATCCAGTGCTCATGTATGGATGATTACTTCCACTGAACTTGATCGGCTTGTTACCATGTTTTCCTTCCTTGCTCTTTAAGTTCCTGTGATGTTTGATCTTGTCAAGAATTCATGGGACGCTATTGTTTTTGCATTTTTCATCAGCAAATCAGCTCTTGGGACACAAATGTCAAATGATGAGAAGAAACATCTGAAACAAGAACTGCGCTCTCTGAGGATGGAAGACATTTCATCATTCCTGGAATTATTGCCAGCTGACTTTCTATTTATACTACGGACAGAGTATGAAATCATTCACTCAGCTGCATATAGATGTTACACATCATATTTACTCTTACATTATTTCTTTACAGTGGATTGTTGAGGTCCATAATCAGCAAGCTGGGTGCACCACGATGTGTGCGTCTTCTTGCGAATGCAAAGTATGCTGTATATGACCTAAGATCATGGTCCAACATCGACTCTGGTAGGGTTTTATAGCACTTTTGGAGCTGTATACTTGCAAATAAAAGGTTTTGTTTTTAGCACATGTTATTGATTCAGGTCCAATGGTTATACGTGCACTCTCCAAAATCAGAACAAATGCAAATCTTCTTCAGTTCAGAATACTTATTGGTAAGCTTTCTATAAGCACTTTGGTGCATTTATGGAAAATATACCATGGGCAGTCATCATTTTTTCACATATTTTCCAGAAATATTGACGTTGCTTTCTCAAATTGAAGATATCAGGCATTCCATTGTGAGTAACTTGAGGAGAATGCTGCATGGGGTTGTAGATTTCCTTGTTGAGACTTTATTTTTCTTGCATTCATAAAGTTTTGAGATGGTGGGAATGATGAAGAGAACATCCTAGAGTGTCAGGCAGGATGATATGGTGTAATAAGACTACAAAGCGGATTACAGATAATCGGTCAGGAGAGGAAAAACTGGTGGTGCAAACTTTTTTCAGTGCCATTGGTTGATTGTCTCATCAACTTATCTCTTATTGACATGGAAAAACTATCATGTGATGGTCATATCTTGTATAATAATCATTCAGATCAACAAATATTAACCAAAGAAAATGATTTTTTTTTTGGTTCCAGGAATCCATGTTGCAGTAATTATATGATAAACATGGTGTACAATGTGGTCTCTTTTATGGAATTTTATTTTTCAGTACTCGAACGTGATTAAAGGTGGATCGTAGTTGTCACATTACAAGCAACGCTCTTGTAAACCAGTATCTGAACGGTACAATATGATCCAAAGGATGCACAGGATCAAAAATCTTTCATTAATACAAATGTAATACCCAAAAATAATTGTATATTGGATGAAAAATAAAAGTTGAAGCCTATAACGAAAAATTTCTGCAATTAAATAACTAGCAAATAATTGGGCCAGTAACTGGGTTTGAGGAGTTTTAAATGATATCAGAATTAATTCGAATGTGTAGCTGATGGGTTTAGGGAGTCGATTTGAGTGAGTTTCGTCATATTGGATTTTTTAGGACTAACTATAGTTAAGGTTAAGATTATTTTTAAGATAAGCTATGATAGGGCTTGAACTTGATTATTTATACGTAATTCAGTCATTGTTAGTGGATGACATGATATAACATATTGTGGGTTTTCCTTATTTTGGTTTGTAGGTGCCTACTCCTTGGCCCGATATCCTTTGGATTTGAAAGTCTTTTCTTATCAATAAAAGTCTTGTATTGTCTTCAGTTTTATTTTTCTTATGCATTACACCTTAATTTCACTAATAGAGTAGTGAGAGTAAGGGATCGAATCCACAGGAACTTTAGTGGTTATCTTGAAATAAATTTATGCAATTAGAAATTTAAATAAATAAACAATGAGAACAATTAAGATATGATCTATCTTAATGAGAATACGGCCCATGCCCAATCACGGTCCGTCCCTTTTTAGAATTATTTCCACTTGAAGAAAATTTACTAAGAATTAAATATGAATAAAAATTTTATTTTAAATGCATCCAAATAATACATAAAAATTAAAACTAAAAACTCCCTTTCCTCACATCAAGAAAGCAATATCAGCTTTGGATTTGTTTCCAAACTGAACTCCCCAGGATTCTTGCTTCCTGAACCGGACCAATGCCTTCTAGAATTTCGAACCGAGCAAACGTCTTCCTGGACTCCCGAGCGCCTGATTGCCTTAAGAACGCCTCTCCTTCTTCCTTTGTTCGGGATTTTCTCATCTCTGCCCAGCCAGAACTATTTATAGATGCTCATACATTGAGAGGACGCAAAGAGAGCACTAAAAAAATCATGAAGAGATCATACCAAATGCCTGGATGCAGAAAGAACATGGCTTCCTAACTGTTTCACGCGAAGAGATTTCGAAGAGACAGCAGATGACTCTCCTTTCAATTTGAGAGTCTTCAATCCCATTTATTTTTCGATTGGTTGGTGAAGTGATGGGATCGGAAGGAAAGAAGAATCGGAAGAGAAAAATGAATATATAAAGACTATGATTGAATTCGGCAATTGGTTTGCTGAGTTTGCTTTGAGATACGTGTAGAAAAAGGTAAATATTGTAAAATTAATTTCGAGCTCATTTTAAGTCCGATTTGAGTGTCGTTTGCATTGTTGGACTCCTAAAATTAAGCTCTTTAAGTTGATAAGGTTTTACATAAAATATTATATAAAATAATTAAATAATAAAGATAATTTGACCTATTAATTAATAAGTTTATAATGATTATCACATGACTAAATTGTGGTGTATGTTTAAGATGATTTTGGGCTTGCCGATCTTGTTTCACATGCAACCATCCCATTTTATTTACTCTTAGATAAGTGTGGAATTTTTCTTTATGGTATCAAAGCTAAAAGTTTTAATGAGAGCAATTTGGTGAGTGGCCAAGTGATGTGTCACTTTAATTATATTTAAATGACGCTGTCTTTGCTTGGATCAGGCCCTCACCTCTCAATCAAGTTGGTTTTTCATATAGATTTGGTATTCTTTTGGCCATCTTTATGCCACCTATCTAACCTGGTTTCTCACCCTTGCATCTTATTTTTTCCATTGTTATTCTTATAATATACTCCAAAAAATAACTACATATCGGATGAAAAATAAAGTTTGAAGTACTTATATCTCAAGTTCATATGCTATTAATTAACTTTCACTCAAGCTTGCAGGGATACATGGTTTTGGCCTATTAAGAGTTGATTTGAATGTGCGAAAGTTAATGAATAGAAAAAAAAGACTATCTATTCATAAGATGGTAGTAGAGTTTTGCTATAGCGTAAAACCATATAATACCAACGATCTGATTATGATAGATTTTGGCCGAAAGAAAGGAGCCACGCTTGCAGCATCAAGCTCCAGCTCGGAGTAAATTCTAGCTTAGGATTGGTTTTAAAAATCAAAAAAGAAATTAAAAAATTTAAAGAAAATTAGTAAATGTTTCTTTAAATCTGTTATGGTTGTGGGATAGTTAATTACAGGCAAATTAATCCTTGATTTTATGATGATATTAGCTTTCATAATTATGCTAAGTAATAATATTAAGTTAATTGAATATGTTAAGACATATATTTGGGCGAATTGACAACCTTGGTAAGCTCTAGGCTTTGCTACTGTAGAGTTATGAATCTTCTTGCATGCTTACCTATATAGATGAGTAATTTTGATATATTTATGCTCATGATAGTATTGATGATTTTGATTTATAAAATATGATAAAAATTTTTATTTTTATTATGAGTATGATGAGTGCAAACATCAAATAAAATTAAAACTTGAATAACTAATGATTGAATGAGATGTATTTAGATTAGCCATATCTATTGTTGCCCCACCATGGATGAAAATATGGCCACGATTAGTTTAGTGTTAGAAATTGAACATACATTTAAAAATATATTAATTTTTATGATATGGGCATTAATATGCGTACAAAATCATAATATATATAAATATAGTAAATAATTTTGTTTAAGAAAAGAAATAATCAAATAAAAGATTTAGTTAGCGAAAAAATGATCCAGCTATCAATTAAATCAATCGGAATAGGCCCAATAGGTGTGAGAGGAGGGTCCACGGGTTCGTACTTTTGTCGCGCGGTGAACACGGAGGGACTTCGGTCTAACAGGCGGGCTGAACTCCTCCCAACTGCCCTGAGACGACGCATATAAAATACCGGACATGGACCTCCGTTGCTCACGGGAGCTTTTAAATACACCCCAAAAATTACTCTCCAAGCCCCAGTTTTTTAAAAATTATAAGATTACTCTCAACACACCCCCCTGCAAAAAAAAAAAAAAATAAAAAAAAATCCAAAACTATCCTTAAAACCCTCCCCACCCAGCGCGCCCCGGTACCGCTCTTTTTTTTATCTCTGCACCCCTCTCTCCTCACTCCACCCGCCCGACACCATTCCCATCTCCCATCTCCCATCTCCTATTCCTCCTTCTCCCCTCTTCCCTCCTCCTCTTCTTCTGTCCCCCCCACCCCTCTCTCACTCCACCCGCCCGACACATTCCCTTCTCTCTTCTCCTTCCCTCTTCCCTCCTCTCCTTCTCCCCTCTTCCATCCTCCTCTTCTGTTCTCCTTCTCCCTCCAAAACGCTCTCTCAGTCCTTTTCATGTGAAGCTCCGTCCAAAACGCTCTCTCAGTCCTCCTTTTCATGTGAAGAAAGGGGCTTATAAGCGACGAGGTTCTTTTCTTCCCTGATTTTTGTTTCTTTTCTTTTTTTAATCATGGCATCTTCTTAGAAGCTTTTTACGAACTTTTGGGTGTACGAAGAATTATTTCTCTCTTCCCATGCGAAGAACACTCGCAATCGCTGATTATTTTTTTTAATAATCTTTGTTTCTTGTCTTTCTTCTTTAACATCGTATTTTCTTGCTCATTTTAAGGGAAATTTAATGCCAGATTTCTTGATTATCTTCTGAGAAGTTTGGACCACGTTTTTTTACGAGCTTTTGGGTGTACGAAGAATTCTTGCTCTCTTCCAATGCGAAGAACAGTCGCAAGCACTGGTTATTTTTTTAATAATCTTCGTTTCTTATCTTTCTTTTTTAATATCGTATTTTTTTTCTCATTTTAAGGGAAATTTAACGTCAATTTCTTGACTGGAATCTTCGTTTCTCTTTTTCTTTTCTTTTTTTTATTCATGGCATTTTCTTAGAAGTTTGGATGACGTTTTTTTTTAACGAGCTTTTGGGTGTATGAAGAATTCTTGCTCTCTTTCCATGCGAAGAACACTCGCAAGGACTGGTTATTATTATTATTTTTATAATCCTTGTTTCTTATCTGTCTTCTTTAACATCGCATTTTCTTGTTTGTTTTATTGGAAATAATGCCAGATTTCTTGACTGAAATCTTAGTTTCTCTTTTTTCTTTTCTTTTTTTTTATTCATGGCATCTTCTTAGAAGTTTGGACAACATTTTTTAACGAGCTTTTGGGTGTACAAAGAATTCGTGCTCTCTTTCCATGCGAAGAATACTCACAAACGCTAATTTTTTTTTTTATAATCTTTATTTATTGTCTTTCTGCTTTAACATCGCATTTTCTTGTTGGTTTCAACTTTCAAGGAAAATTTGATGTCAGATTTCTTGACTGGAATCTTCGTTTCTCTTGTGATATCTTCTCTCGGATCTTTTTTTCGTCTTTCAGAAATTCTTTAACTATTTGGGCCTGAAATCTTTCAGTTTATCAGGTTTCGTGGCTTCTTTAAAATTGTTGTATCGTGGAAAATTTATTATTAGTCTTTCTTCCTTGAAACCTTGGGTTTTTTAGTCCTTTTCGTATTTTCAGGAATTCAACGATAGTCTAAGGTCTTCAAAATTTAATCACTCTGGTCTTTTTTTTGTTATAGCTTTCGGGGCCACCATTTCTAGTCTGAAATCCTAAAGATACAAGTTACACTCTGGTGGTTTTGAGTCTACTATTTATTGTTGTAAAAACTAAACCCATTTCTAAATCCTGATCTGTACCAAGAGGTGCATTGATGAAGGAGCTCCATCATTAAGCTATCAAGGTCCCATAACTAGAGCCAAAGCTAAGGAACTCCAAAGCTTGATCATGGAAGCAATTGGCCCAGGAGTAATCAGCCATGGAGAAGCAAACGGCCAAGTGGAAGAATTCAAGTGTTTGACTCTTTGCCAGGTGGACCAAAGGAATTGCAGCCTAATTAATGAGCTTTGAGACTATGCATTGCAGCCTAATTAATGAGCTTTGAGACTATGCATTGCAGCCTAATTAATGAGCTTTGAGACTGCATTGCAGCCTAATTAATGAGCTTTGAGACTATGCATTGCAGCCTAATTAATGAGCTTTGGAACATGCAGAACTTATGAGGGTGTGTAGTATTTATTGCTATATTTGGCTTTTCCTATTCTTGAAGATCTATATATTGTATGCTGAACTTCAGATTGAAGGTTAATGAACAATTCCGAATTTTCTTTTGGTTATAATCCAATTGAGAGCATTATTTCTTCCTTGCTTCTTGAAAGAACTAGGACTTAGTCATTTTAGCCAATTGACTATTTTATCTTTGATAATCAAGTTACCTTAGAACCTGTTTCTATTGTGATTTGGTTCCTTGGCCTTTCTTCTTCTGATTCGGTTAGTGCCTCTTCACGGGTTGGGGTTGTGTTAATCAACTGAAGAAGATATCCTTGTTGAGGTGATTCTAAAGATCCGTTCATCATTTGGTATCAGAGCTCAAATCATCCTAACAAGGTAGTGTTTTTCCAGACTAACTCTTCATCTTCCAATTTTCTGCTTTCTTTTCAAGGCCCTAGATCAAAGGGAGATTTCTTCATTTCTTCTTTGAGCTTGCTGTGCAAACGGTCAAGTAATCTTGTGGGGGTATTGAACTTCAAAAAAAAAAAAAAAAAAAAGAAACCAGAAATCCTCAAAAAAAAAAAAAAAAAATTCTGAGGAAAAAGAAAGACCAATCTGTTCATCCACCAAAACAACCCAGAAAATCCTCAAAATTTACCCACGTGTTCTCCATACTACAAAGCAATAAACCACCAATTTTCAGCTTGAAATTCGTTGGTTTGATTGGAGACATTGAGCAAGGTGAGTTGGGCTCCGAATTTGAAGTTTGTGCAAAACAGTGAGCAATCTGCCCTTTGAAGTCTCTTGGGTTTATTAGCATCATATTTGGGGATTCCAATCAGTATTCCAGGGGTTTAATCTCTTTATTTTAAAACTCTGAAATCTTCTTCTTCTTCTTTCTTCCAAATCTGAACACTATTGTTGGTGGATACCAGACACGTGCCATCTTATGGTCTGTTTGGTTTAACGAAGCCATCACTAGGCAACTAGTTGTGTTAAATTGCAAATCTTTTCTTTATCTATTTCCCTTGATTTTCATTGATATATTTTCAATTGGTTTGAAAGACACTCTGCCCTAGTTCTTAAAATTAGCAAGGAAGAAGATTGAGTGGTAAAAGGCAAGAGAGTGAGATCATTTGAGAGAAAAGCCAATACTTGAGTGAAACACTTGAGAGGGTGAGCCATTTTCTACTAACATCTTCTTTCTTGCAGCTCTGAACATGTCAAAAAAACAAGAAACCAGTGGTAGTGGTGGTGAGGAATCAAATAGGGATGACCGTTTGTTGTTACAAGCTTTAAGACAACAAATGGAGAGAAATAATTTTGTGATGACCACCTTGGTAGATAGAATTGAAAGGTTGGAAGTAAAGGGTAGAGAGGAAGTTAGGGATAATGAGAATGATTGGGGACATGAGTATGATGAAGAAGGGAATGAATTCAACCTCCACAGTCCGAGAGGTAGGGGGTTTCGGCCACCTAGGGGCAGAGGATTTGGTGGAAGAAGGGGAGGTAGAAATTATAGGAATTGGGACTATGGAATTGGGGAAGGAGCTGAAGAGAGAGTTGATTCAAATGTGGGTAGCATTAAGATGAAGATACCCTCTTTTCATGGAAAGGAAAATCCAGATTTGTACTTGGAATGGGAAAGGCAAGTGGAGCTCATTTTTGAATGCCACAATTACTCGGAAGAAAAGAAAGTAAAGCTCGCAGCTGTGGAGTTCAAGGATTATGCAATCATATGGTGGGATCAAATGTTGATTAAAAGGAGAAATCTTGGCCTTAGAACCATTACCACTTGGGAAGCCATGAAAGAAGTCATGAGGGAAAGATTTGTTCCCAACACTATTTCAAGGAGCTTCATCAAAGGTTGCAAAGGATGTCACAAGGAGGCAGAAGTGTAGAAGAATTTTTCAAGGCCATGGAGATGGCATTGGCAAGAACTCAATTGGAGGAACCTATGGAAGCCACCATGGCAAGGTTCTTGGCTGGTTTGAACATGGAGATAGCTCATGTGGTGGAATTACATTCCTACCATACCTTAACCGAAATGATGCACATTGCCATTAAGGTTGAAAGACAATTGAAAATGAAAAGAACCATGAAGAATGGAGGTGGGCTGAATTTCTCAAAAAGTCCATGGAAGCCGAGCTTTGGTAGGAGTGAGAAGGAGTTGCCGAAACAGAAAAAGGAGGAATGGAAGGGAAAAGAAGAGTGGAAAGGGAAAGGAAAAATAAAAGAGGAAGACATAAAAAAAAAAGAAGGTCCTACTAGAGCTAGAGAAGTGAAATGCTTCAAGTGTTTGGGGCATGGACATTATGCCAATCAATGTCCGAACCAAAGAGTGATGTTTATAAGAGAAGATGGAGGTCTAGAGAGTGGAGATGAGGATGAAGAAGAGGACACACCAAATCTGGCCGAAAATGGTGAAGAAGAGGAGTTGGAGATGGGAGAGCAAGACCCTATGGTTGGGTTGACATATGCTATGGTAACCATGAGAGCTTTAAGTGCACAAGTAAGTTTGGAAGATGGTGATGCAATACAAAGGGAAAACATTTTCCATACAAGATGTGCCGTGAGCAATAAACTATGTAGCATGATCATTGACAGTGGAAGTTGTTGCAATGTGGTGAGCTCTCATCTTGTAAAAAAATTGGGGTTGGTGTGTAAGAAGCATCCAAAGCCGTATGGACTTCAATGGTTGAATGAATGCAATAAATTGAAAGTAACCAAACAAGCTGTAGTTCCATTCACCATAGGGCAGTATGAGGATGAGGTTTTGTGTGATGTTGTGCCTATGGTAGCTACTCACATATTGTTGGGGCGTCCTTGGCAATATGATAGGAGTGTAACTCATGATGGAAAGAAGAATAAGTATACCTTGGTAAAGAATGGCCGAACATACACTCTAAATCCTTTGAGTCCTATTCAAGCACATGAAGATCAAGTGAGGATAATGAGAGCATTAGAGGGAAAATCAGTTGAGGAAAAGAGTGATTTAAAAAAAGATGAGGGAAAGGAGAAGAAAGAAAATAGTGGAGAAAAAAAAAGAGAGACAAAAGAGAAAAATAAGAGGGCAAAAGAAAAAGGAGAGCAATCTGGTTCTAAAGAAAAAGAAGAGGGAAAAACGTCATTGTTTGTAAAAAAAAAAAAGAAATGAGAGAAGCTTTGCTTGACATGAGGCCCTTATACCTTCTTATGTATAAGGAAACCTTATTTTCTAACTCTAACATTGAGTTTTCTATCCCGAGTGTTGCTTCTTCTCTTTTGCAGGAATATGAGGATATCTTTCCCGAGGAGGTGCCATCCGGTTTGCCACCCTTGAGGGGAATTGAACATCAAATTGATTTTGTGCCTGGAGCTCAAATTCCAAACCGCCCGGCTTATAGGAGCAATCCCGAGGAGACCAAGGAACTTCAAAGGCAAGTGGAAGACTTGCTAGCAAAAGGGTATGTGAAGGAGAGTATGAGCCCATGTGCTGTTCCGGTGCTCTTGGTGCCAAAGAAAGATGGAACTTTCAGAATGTGTGTTGATTGTCGTGCTATCAACAAGATCACCGTGAAATACAGGTATCCTATTCCTAGACTTGATGATATGCTTGATGAACTTCATGGTGCTAGTATATTCTCTAAAATTGATCTTAAGAGTGGATATCACCAAATTAGGATGAAAGAAGGTGATGAATGGAAAACAGCATTTAAGACTAAATATGGTTTGTATGAATGGCTTGTGATGCCTTTTGGGCTCACAAATGCACCTAGTACTTTCATGAGATTGATGAACCATGTGTTGAGAACTTTTATTGGAAAGTTTGTTGTTGTTTACTTTGATGACATTCTGATTTACAGCAAAAGCATGCATGAACATTTGCAACATTTGAGGAGTGTTTTTAATGTTTTAAGAAAGGAGAAGTTGTATGCTAATTTCAAGAAGTGTTCTTTTTGCATGGAAAGACTTGTTTTCCTAGGATTTGTTGTTAGCAGTAAAGGAATTGAAGTGGACAAAGAGAAGGTGAAAGCCATTAGAGAATGGCCGAGACCTTCCAATGTGAGCGAGGTCCGGAGTTTTCATGGGCTAGCTAGTTTCTATCGTAGGTTTGTACCTAACTTTAGTAGCTTAGCCGCCCCTTTGAATGAATTGGTAAAAAAGAATGTTCCATTTGTATGGAGTGATGAACATGAGAATGCATTTAACATGTTAAAAATAAAGTTGTGTTCAGCACCCTTACTTATATTGCCCGATTTTTCCAAAGCTTTTGAAATTGAATGTGATGCCTCCGGGAAAGGGATTGGCGCTGTTTTGTTGCAGGAGAGGAAGCCCATTGCATATTTCAGTGAGAAACTAAACGGGGCAGCGTTGAACTACTCAACATATGACAAGGAACTATATGCATTGGTAAGGGCTTTGGAGACATGGCAGCACTACTTGTGGCCAAGGGAGTTCATCATTCACACCGATCATCAGTCTTTGCGACATCTTAAGGGCCAAGGGAAACTAAACAAGAGGCATGCTAGATGGATCGAGTTCATTGAGACATTCCCATATGTGGTGCAATACAAACAAGGTAAAGAGAACATTGTGGCCGATGCACTCTCAAGAAGGTATAATCTCCTTAACACACTTGACTCTAAATTGCTTGGCTTTGAATTTGTTAAGGGATTATATGAGCATGATTCTGATTTTTCACAAGTGTATGTGGCATGTGAGAACATTGCATTTCAAAAGTACTTTAGGCATGATGGATATTTGTTTAGGGAAAACAGATTGTGTGTACCCAAAAGCTCTTTGAGGGATTTGCTTGTGCATGAAAGTCATTGTGGTGGTCTTATGGGGCATTTTGGGGTTGCTAAAACTCTTGATGTACTTAAGGAACATTTCTTTTGGCCTCATATGAAAAGGGATGTTGAGAAATTTTGTGCCAAATGTGAAACTTGCAAAAGAGCCAAGTCTAAGGTGAAGCCTCATGGGCTATATACACCATTGCCTGTACCTAAGCATCCTTGGGTTGACTTGTCTATGGACTTTGTTTTAGGGTTGCCTAGGTCACAAAGGAGTCATGATTCCATATTTGTTGTGGTTGATAGGTTTTCAAAGATGGCTCATTTTATTCCTTGTAAGAAAACTGCTGATGCTACTTATGTGGCTAATTTGTTCTTTAGGGAAGTTGTTAGATTGCATGGCATTCCTAAAACTATTGTTAGTGATAGGGATGTAAAATTTTTGAGTCATTTTTGGAGAGTACTTTGGGGAAAATTGGGAACAAAGTTGTTATTCTCTACTACCTGTCATCCTCAAACAGATGGGCAAACAGAAGTAGTAAATAGAACTTTGTCCACACTTTTGAGAGCATTTGTGAAGAAGAATTTAAAATCTTGGGAGGAATGCATACCATATATAGAATTTGCATATAATAGGGTTGTACATTCATCTAGTGGGTATTCACCTTTTGAGCTTGTATATGGATTTAACCCACTTACTCCCTTAGATTTATCTCCATTGCCTGTTAATCATATTGCATCTCTTGATGGTAAGAGTAAGGCAGAATTTGTGAAGAAAATGCATGAACAAGCTAAGTTACATATTGAAAAGAAAAATGAGTCATATGCAAAATATGCTAACAAAGGCCGAAAGGCAATTGTGTTTGAACCAGGTGACTTAGTTTGGATACACTTAAGGAAAGAAAGGTTTCCTACGCAAAGGAAATCAAAGTTGCAACCAAGAGGAGATGGGCCTTTTAAAGTCTTGGAACGCATTAATCCTAATGCCTACAAGATTGACTTGCCAAGTGAGTATGAAGTAAGTAATACTTTTAATGTTACTGATCTTTCTCCCTATTTTGGTATAGGACCAAATTCGGGGACGAATTTTTCTCAAGAGGGAGGGGATGATGAAGGAGCTCCATCATTAAGCTATCAAGGTCCCATAACTAGAGCCAAAGCTAAGGAACTCCAAAGCTTGATCATGGAAGCAATTGGCCCAGGAGTAATCAGCCATGGAGAAGCAAACGGCCAAGTGGAAGAATTCAAGTGTTTGACTCTTTGCCAGGTGGACCAAAGGAATTGCCAATGAGAGACTATGCATTGCAGCCTAATTAATGAGCCTTAATGAGAGACTATGCATTGCAGCCTAATTAATGAGCTTTGAGACTATGCATTGCAGCCTAATTAATGAGCTTTGAGACTATGCATTGCAGCCTAATTAATGAGCTTTGGAACATGCAGAACTTATGAGGGTGTGTAGTATTTATTGCTATATTTGGCTTTTCCTATTCTTGAAGATCTATATATTGTATGCTGAACTTCAGATTGAAGGTTAATGAACAATTCCGAATTTTCTTTTGGTTATAATCCAATTGAGAGCATTATTTCTTCCTTGCTTCTTGAAAGAACTAGGACTTAGTCATTTTAGCCAATTGACTATTTTATCTTTGATAATCAAGTTACCTTAGAACCTGTTTCTATTGTGATTTGGTTCCTTGGCCTTTCTTCTTCTGATTCGGTTAGTGCCTCTTCACGGGTTGGGGTTGTGTTAATCAACTGAAGAAGATATCCTTGTTGAGGTGATTCTAAAGATCCGTTCATCATGCATTAATATGGGTGTTGCCTAAATCCTTAACATAATCACATGTACACACTCCAATTCAGAATTATTCTAATTTCTTGATGCAGTTTTTTTGTGCTTGCAAGTTCTTTTCATATGGCTATAATACAACACTTTAAAAGCTAGTAATTGCTTTGAATATATTACTTTATAACATCAGTTCCTTAATATAATCTATGATGTATGTCTTGAACAAAAATGCAAGCATGCACAAGAGCATCTCCACTCAAATTTTGTCAGATTAAATTTGGATGATGGGAGTCCCACATCGATGATCCAAGTTATTGGATATGATTTATTACCTTTAAAATTTTTGCATACCAAAAATCATATGATTTAGAGACCCTTAACCTATGCATAAAGTTGTTAAACTATTTAATAGATTAAATGACATGAAATTACATACATGCGCGCGCGCACACACACATAAATAAATAAATAAATAAATAAATAAATAAATGTATGTATGTATGTATGTATGTATAACTACTTAATGCATAGCTTGGAGGTCTTAAAATCATATGATTTTTGTTAAGTATTTTAGAAGTAATAGATCATATCCAATGAGTTGCATTATTGATATGGGATCTCTATCATTCAAGTCTAAATTTTAATGGATTTGAGTGGAAATCTTATTGAGTGAAGCTAAGTCAAGCTCCTGGTCTGTTATGCATTTGTAAGGGGGCATTTGTATGTAGAAACATAGTAGCAGAAAACATTCATCCACACACACACATATATGTAAGTATATATCTATATAGAGCATATTTTTGTTGTCAAGGCAATGACATGAACTCTAATCCAGATACATTGATAAATCTTGTTGGTTAGGTGATCCAATGGTACGTAGTTGGATGAACTAGACAGGGTTCTTGATCCATTAGGGACTTAAAAGTTATTTCTGAATGTATATTGTGAATATTAAATTTACCTATTTTTGCTGATTACCTTCATGTTTTCATGGAATTAATACGATAATAGCTAATCCTCTGTTATTCTTAAAAGTGCCATGAATTGATTCTTTATGCAGGTAATACTGACTAGTCCAGATTTATTTTCTTATTTAGTAGGAAATCACTATATGCTATTTTTCATAACTATATTTATTAAAGCTTGAGCCTACCATCTAGTGGTATTCATGTATTTGATTTTATTAGGAATTTTGAAATGCAACTAAGAAAACATGATGTTGAACAATGAATGAAACATCGACACTTGCCAGAAGAACTGCAGAGGTTTGATAGACTAAGAGATCTTTGAATGTTTGATTTGGGTCTTAAACATCCATTTTGTATTCTCAACGCATCCCTTTCCAGTTTTCTGTTTCCTTTTAATATATAATCTTCCATCTTATGTAGATTTCTTTTGGATTAGATTTATGTATATCAAGATTAATGATGTGGTGCATCATGATCGATTCTATATTAGTGGATAGTTTCTTACTAATTATTTTTTTTGTTTCGTGTTTTCTTTATGTAGTTCATGCTTTCTTCTGATATTCACTGTGTTGTTGAATCCTTTAAAAATTAGATTACTAATTTTATCAGCTGGATATCTTGTAGTAGAATTCATTTGATAAAAGAAGTACTGAGATTTAATTCATTTACAGATTCATGGAAGTGAAAATAAGTCACTGCTAATTTTAGTTAATTTTTTTTGATTTCATGTACTAATAAAGCTCAACTTTTTTGAGCCATTAATATTTCGGAACAATAGTTTTTATTATAAGTTCTTCATCATAGTCTTGTTGGTTTCAAGAGAAATTTGATGTCAGATTCCTTGACTGGAATTTTCATTTCTCTTATGACATCTTCTTCTCGGATCCTTTTTTTGTCTTTCAGAAATTCTTTATCTATTTGGGCCTAACATCTTTCAGTTTATCAGGTTTTGTAGCTTTCTCTGGTGAGAAATTAGAAATTTCTTTTTCTCGGCGGTTTGATATTGTGAAAACACGTGTATTTGTGATCCGTTCTGATCAATTTTTTATCCAAAACTCAAAAAGTTTGGCATATGCTGTTAATTTTCAAATGAATCAATTTTTTTTAATTTTAATCTTATGATTCAGAAAGTGGAGGGGGCAGCAAGATATTCACCATTTTGATGGTCTTTTTGTCTTTGATTAATATATTTTGTCAACTCGGTGTTTTTTTTGTGTATCAACATTTGAGGTTCTAGTAAGGCCACAGGAGTCCCAGCCATCCCATCCTATTCCCTGGGATAACAGGACCTAGGATAGGTGTGGAAACCAAAACCCACAAGTTTATTTGGCTAGTGCTTATATTTGCTTTAATTTATGCTTATAATTTCCATCCAAGCCCAATCATTCGAGCATTGGCTTACGTGATTTGGGAATCCAATCATTGTTTTAGATTTTAGCTAATCATCTCATTAATCCTTTTCTTATAATGAACTTTAGAATTGTTATATGGTTCTAAACTTTCTTTTGTAAAAAACAAAAGATTAGTTAAAAATTATTTAGTTATGTCATTCAATTTTTTTCTTCATTATTTAATAAGAATATTGGTGAACAGAATTCATAAAACTGGCTCTACATGGTTGGGACAATCTTTTGAAACTGTGGTTTTCAAAATTTAATGATTATTACCAACAAGAAGTGCAACATCGTTTTTGGGCCCTTTCTATTGAATTCTCTCACATTTTATCTGATAAAAAAATTTAATATTTAGTAATTTTGTACATGAAATAGATTATGAATTTTCTTTTAGACTGGAAAACAATTGATGTACATATTCATTTCTTATTTGCTAATCATCTCTTATTTTCCTTAATACTCTCGTGTATCGAGAAACATATTTGATCATACTGATGAGTAATAATTCACGGTAGATTTTTCTATCTTTTCTTCTTTGCTGCTGTTGTTGTTGCTGTTTTGCTTACATGCATTACAAAATGCTCTCTTACCCATGACCGGCTCTTAAGAACTATCTAGTTATGGCCAGATTTGAACTTCCCATGCCATCTGATAGAGATGGTGGACATCAAAGTTCAACCGCCGGAAGTGCATCAAAGTCTAAGCCATCAGGTTTGTCCTATGAAAGTTAAGATAATGCTGTGTCTCCTACTGCCCATCTGCATAGCAAGAGGACCATACAATTTATACCTTTAAGCAGTCCTCCATATAACAAGAAGACACTTGACAAAGTTTCTGGGGCCAATCATGGAAAACAACATTACTTTCCTACAGCCATGCCTGGAGAAATGGCTTGGATGAACTGGTCAGATGATAACCAAGAAAAAAGAAATAAGCAATTGCTTAAATCTGGGAGCTTGGGATTATTCAACAATCCTGATCGCATTAATTCTCCATTCATCTTAACAGCAAGGTGCATCTCTTTCCCTCAGAAACTCTTTTATATATTGCGTTAATTGTTTTATGTAATGAAAAACTCATTAGAATGAGCAACATGTAGTAAAGATTTATAATGAGATGCTGATTAGGTACCATATATTGCTTGGGATATTTATGTTGCCTTTGTCATGTAAAGGACTGGGAGTTATGTTAACCAGTTACCACAACCTTAAGAATGACTTTCACTTAAAAGTGCAGAGGATGAGTGTTCGCTGGTTTCAGCAGAAACTTGATTGTTGTTGAACCAGGATGCTACTGGTGGTACTTGAACATGGCATTATATGGGCATGCAGTGCACCTATCTTCCATATAGGTGCACACTAGTCTTCTCATTTTTGATGTCCTAATTATTATAAGATTAAGAGCTATGCCCCATACCCCCTCTCCACGTTCCGTCCCCCCTACCTCCACTTTCCTCTCCTTTTCTAACTTTTTCTTGCTTTTGTTTTTCATCACTATTTCTCTATTACTTAGCCATTGCACCACCATTGAGAATTACATTAAGGATTTTGAAGGCCTAGAAGGATAATATTTTATTAGACCCACGAACATTTGTGTTATCCATGTAAAATATCTAGTCTCATCTTGTTTGGAGTCACATTGTCATCTCTCCTGCATTCTTTTTCTTTAACATTCTCTTCTCTTTTATTTTCCTTGATTATCTAATTGGATGGAATTCAATATCATGAGAGCAGAGGGCAGCAACATTTGCAATCCCCATCCTATTTGGTACTTGGTAGATCTATGCTTATGATATCTTTATGCAAAAAATATGCTCATAAATTAAGTATTTCAGAATATGTGAAGGTTGCCAATGTTTGTAGGATTCTTTGAAGAAATGTTCTTGATGAAGAAATTAATTTTCTGGCATATTGCTATCCATATGTTGTTGATAAGTATGGAAACTAACTGTGACCAGATTTGATGTTGCATTCTAAAGTAATTTAGTTGCTTCTATAGATCTATTTCTATACTTTAACAAATTCTGTTGTGATTTTTATATAATCTGATTTATTTCCTATCGGATCATAAATAAATCAAATTTTGATTGAACTGCATTGTTATTTCCATTTTTGAGTTTGAAACCTGAATTGTACCAAGAGGTGCCTTAATATGGGTGTTGCCTAAATCCTTAACATAATCACATGTACACACTCCAATTTAGAATTATTCTATTTTCTTGATGCAATTTTTTTGTGCTTGCAAGTTCTTTTTAATATGGCTTTTATACAACACTTTAAAAGCACATTTGAGCTTGTAATTGCTTTGAATATATTACTTTATAACATCAATTCCTTAATATAATCTATGATGTATGTCTTGGAACAAAAATGCAAGCATGCATGAGAACATCTTCATTGAAATTTTGTCAGATTAAATTTGGATGATTGGAATCCTATATCGATGATCCAAGTTATTGGATATGATTTATTACCTTTAAAATTGTTGCATACCGAAAATCATATGATTTAGAGACCCTTAACCTATGCATAAAGTTGTTAAAATATTGAATAGAAGAAATGACTTGAAATTACATACCTACACACACACACAATATAATTACTTAATGCATAGCCTAGAGGTCTTAAAATCATATGATTTTTGTTAAGTATTTTAGAAGTAATATCCAATGGCTTGCATTATTGACGTGGGATCTCTATCATCCAAATCTAAACTTAAATGGATTTGAGTGGAGATCTTATTGAGAGTAGCTAAGTCAAGCTCCTTGTCTGTTATGCAGTTGTAAGGTGGCATTTGTATGTAGAAACATAGTAGCAGAAAACATTCATCACACACACACACATATATGTAAGTATGTATTTATATAGAGCATATTTTTGTTGTCAAGGCAATGACATGAACTCTAATCCAGATACATTGATAAATCTTATGGGTTAGGTGATCCAATGGTATAAAGTTGGATGAACTTGACAGTGTTCTTGATCAATTAGAGGCTTAAAGTTATTTTTGAATGTATATTGTGAATATTAAATTTACCAATTTTTGCTGATTATCTTCANTTTAAAAGCACATTTGAGCTAGTAATTGCTTTGAATATATTACTTTATAACATCAGTTCCTTAATATAATCTATGATGTATGTCTTGAACAAAAATGCAAGCATGCACAAGAGCATCTCCCCTCAAATTTTGTTAGAATAAATTTGGATGATGGGAGTCCCACATCGATGATCCGAGTTATTGGATATGATTTATTACCTTTAAAATTTTTGCATACCAAAAATCATATGATTTAGACCCTTAACCTATGCATAAAGTCGTTAAACTATTTAATAGATTAAACGACATGAAATTGCACGCGCGCGCGCGCGCACACACATACATATATATATATATATATATATATATATATATATATATATATATATATGTATGTATGTATGTATGTTTGTATGTATGTATAACTACTTAATGCATAGCCTGTAGGTCTTAAAATCATATGATTTTTTTTAAGTATTTTAGAAGTAATAGATCATATCCAATGGGTTGAATTATTGATATGGGATCTCTATCATTCAAATCTAAACTTAAATGGATTTGAGTGGAAATCTTATTGAGTGAAGCCAAGTCAACCTCCTTGTTTGTTATGCATTTGTAAGGGGGCATTTGTATGTAGAAACATGTTGCAGAAAACATTCATCCACACACACACATATTTGCAAGTATATATCTATATAGACCATATTTTTGTTGTCAAGGCAATAACATGAACTCTAATCCAGATACATTGATAAATCTTGTTGGTTAGGTGATCCAATGGTATGAAGTTGGATGAACTAGACAGGGTTCTTGATCCATTAGGGACTTAAAAGTTATTTCTGAATGTATATTGTGAATATTAAATTTACCTATTTTTGCTGATTACCTTCATGTTTTCATGGAATTAATACGATAATAGCTAATCCTCTGTTATTCTTAAAAGTGCCATGAATTGATTCTTTATGCAGGTAATATTGACTAGTCCAGTTTTATTTTCTTATTTAGTAGGAAATCACTATATGCTATTTTGCATAACTATATTTATTAAACCTTGAGCCTACCATCTAGTGGTATTTATGTATCTGATTTTATTAGGAATTTTGAAATGCAACTAAGAAAACATGATGTTGAACAATGGATGAAACATCAGCACTTGACGGAAAATCTTTGAATGTTTGATTTGGGTCTTAAACATCCATTTTGTATTCTCAACGGATCCCTTTCCAGTTTTCTGTTTCCTTTTAATATATAATCTTCCATCTTATTTAGATTTCTTTTGGATTAGATTTATGTATATCAAGATTAATGATGTGTGCATCATGATCGATTCTATATTAGTGGACAGTTTCTTACTAATTATTTTTTTGTTTCGTGTTTTCTTTATGTAGTTCATGCTTTCTTCTGATATTCACTGTGTTGTTGAATCCTTTAAAAATTAGATTACTAATTTTATCAGCTGGATATCTTGTAGTAGAATTCATTTGATAAAAGAAGTACTGAGATTTAATTCATTTACAGATTCATGGAAGTGAAAATAGGTCACTTCTAATTTTAGTTAATTTTTCTTGATTTCATGTGCTAATAAAGCTCAACTTTTTTGAATCATTAATATTTCCGAACAATAGTTTTTATTATAAGTTCTTCATCATAGTCTTGTTGGTTTCAAGGGAAATTTGATGTCAGATTCCTTGGCTAGATTTTTTGTTTCTCTTATGACAGCTTCTTCTCGGATCCTTTTTTGTCTTTCAGATTTTCTTTATCTATTTAGGCCTAAAATCTTTCAGTTTATCAGGTTTTGTGGCTTTCTCTCGTGAGAAATTAGAAATTTCTTCTTTTTAGATGTTTGATATTGTGAAAACACGTGTATTTGTGATCCGTTCTGATCAATTTTTTATTCAAAACTGAAAAAGTTTGGCATATGCTGTTAGTTTTCAAATGAATCAATTTTTTTTTAAAATTTTAATCTTATGATTCAGAAAGTGGAGGGGGCAGCAAGATATTCACCATTTTGATGGTCTTTTTGTCTTTGATCAATATTTTTTGTCAACTCTGTGTTTTTTTTTGTGTATCAACATTTGAGGTTCTAGTAAGGCGGTAGGAGTCCCAGCCATCCCATCCTATGCCTTGGGATAACAGGACCTAGGATAGGTGCGGAAACCAAAACCCACAAGTTTCTTTGGCTAGTGCTTATATTTTCTTTAATTTAGGCATATAATTTCCATCCAAGCCCAATCATTCGAGCATTGTCTTACATGATTTGGGAATCCAATCATTGTTTTAGATTTTAGCTAATTATCTCATTAATCCTGTTCTTATAATGAACTTTAGGATGTTATATGGTTCTAAACTTTCTTTTGTAAAAAAAAAGATTAGTTAAAAATTATTTAGTTATGTCATTCTATTTTTTTCTTCGTTATTTAATAAGAATATTGGTGAACGGAATTCACAAAACTGGCTCCACATGGTTGGGACAATCTTTCAAAGCTGTGTTTTTTTGACCAGAATATCATAGTTTCAAAATTTAATGATTATTACCAACAAGAAGTGCAACATTGTTGTCGGGTCCTTTCTATTGAATTTTCTCACATTTTATCTGATAAAAAATTTAATATTTAGTAATTTTGTACATGAAATAGATTATGAATTTTCTTTTAGACTGGAAAACAATTGATGTACATATTCATTTCTTATTTGCTCATCGTCTCTTATTTTCCTTAATACTATCATGTATCGAGAAACATATTTGATCATACCGATGAGTAATTCACAGTATAGTTTTCTATCTTTTCTTCTTTGCTGCTGCTGTTGCTGTTTTGCTTACATGCATTACAAAATGCTCTCTTACTCATGATCGGCTCTTGAGAAGTATCTAGTTATGGTCAGATTTGAACTTCCCATGCCAGCTGATAGAGATGGTGGACATCTCCCATGCCAGCTGATAGAGATGGTGGACATCAAAGTTCAACTGCCAGAAGTGCATCAAAGTCTAAGCCATTAGGTTTGTCCTATGAAAGTTAAGATAATGTTGTCTCTTACTGCCCATCTGCATAGCAAGAGGACCATACTATTTATACCTTTAAGTAGTCCTCCATATAACAAGAAGACACCTGACAAAGTATAATTTTGGATCTCATAATTTGTAATCTTTATTACAAATTCCATATGCACAGTTCACATTCTTTTGGACTTTCTCTCATAGGTAAAATATATATATATATATATATATATATTATATTCGGATAGATAAAGAAACTAATAAATTTGATTTGCATTCATAAAGAAATGTGTACAAACTAGCATCTAATCCGATTGGATTTAGGGCACACACTAACAATCTCCTACTTGCACTAGAGCTAATCATCCATGTATCTAATACCAAGTGAGCATGATTATCATGCTTCTACTGCGGTAGGACTTTAGTGAACGGATCGACAATATTGTCATCCGTAGGGACTTGTTCTATTTTTATATCATTTCGTCCAATGATTTCTCTAATTGCATGATATCTTTTAAGTATATGCTTGGACCTCTGTTGAGACCTTGGCTCCTTGGCTTGCGTAATAGCTCCATTGTCAAGGCAATGACATGAACTGTAATCCAGATACATTGATAAATCTTCTTGTTTAGGTGATGCAATGGTATGAAGTTGGATGAACTAGACAGGGTTCTTGATCAATTAGAGACTTAAAGTTATTTCTGAATGTATATTGTGAATATTAAATTTACCTATTTTTGCTGATTACCTTCATGTTTCAATGGAATTAATACAATAATAGCTAATCCTCTGATATTCTTAGAAGAGCCATGAATTGATTCTTTATGCAGGTAATATTGACTTGTCCAGTTTTATATTTTTATTTAGTAGGAAATAGCTATATGCTATTTTGCATAACTATATTTATCAAACCTTGAGCCTACCGTCTAATGGTATTCATGTATCTGATTTTATTAGGAATTTTGAAATGCAACTAAGAAATCATGATGTTGAAAAATGGTTGAAACATCGGCACTAGCTAGAAGAACCGCAGAGTTTTGATAGACTAATAGATCTTTGAATGTTTGATTTGGGTCTTAAACATCCATTTTGTATTCTCAACATATCCCTTCCAGTTTTCTGTTTCTTTTCAAAATATAATCTTCCATCTTATGTAGATTTCTTTTGGATTAGCTTTATGTATATCAAGATTAATGATGTGGTGCGCCATGATCTATTCTATATTAGTGGACAGTTTCTTACTGATTTTTTTTTCTTTTGTGTTTTCTTTATGTGTAGTTCATGATTCTTTCTGATATTCACTGTGTTGTTGAATCATTTAAAAATTAGATTACTAATTTTATCAGCTGGATCTCTTGTAGTAGAATTCATTTGATAAAAAGTGCTAAGATTTAATTCATTTACAGATTCATGGAAGTGAAAATAAGCCATTACTAATTTTAGTTAATTTTTCTTGATTTCGTGTACCAATAAAGCTCAACTTTCCGGAACTAATAATAATTTGGAACAATAGTTTTTATTATAAGTTCCCCATCATAGTCTTTTTAGTTTTAGGAATTTCTA